>JAYMFD010002786.1:0-43753 GCA_035771175.1 Paratinospora sagittata | reverse complement strand
GCCTAAAATGCAATAGAGAAGGCCACACCATACTTAGATGCAAATATAAGAAAGATAAGAAAAGAAAACTAGCATGGGTAGAGAAGACTGTGCTTAATGATGCTAACATTGAAGGACCCAAAGCAACTTGGGTACCAAAGTCAAAAAGTCTTCTATGTGGTGTAGGATGGTTCCAAGAAATGCTATTGGTATCTTGATAGCAGTTGTTCAAGGTATATGAGTGGAGATAAATCTGTCTTCTTGAGCATTGATCACAAACTCGGAGGGAATGTGACATTCGACGACAATGGAAAAAGTAAAATCGAAGATATTGGAACTGTCGGTAATTCTTTTTTAATTATTCATGATGTATTATTTGTAGAAGGCCTTAAACATAATGTTTTGATCATAAGTCAATTATGTGACAAGGGTTATGATGTTAATTTTGAACCAAATAGATGCATAGTCACAGGCTAATGGTTTAATCGCATTTATTGCATCTAGACAAAAAAAATGGTTATTCTGCTTTGCTTGATGAAATTAGTGATCAAAATGTGTCATGCTTGAATGCTGTTGTTAATGATGATGCTTAGTTATGGCACAAAAAACTTGCACATGTTAGTATGGATAACTTGTTTAGGCTTGCTAGTAACGAATTTGCAAAAGGCATTCCTAAAGGAGTGTACCTAAAAGATAAGGTTTGTGAACCTTGTCAACTTGGCAAGCATACCAAGTCGTCTTTCAAGAGCAAGAAAATTATGTCATCTAGTAGAACTCTTGAATTGATCCACATGGATTTATTTGGACCAACCCATACATAAAGCTTAGGAGGAAAGTCATATGTGTTTGTTATTGTTGATGATTTTTCTTTATTTACTTGGGTGTTCTTTCTTTCTCATAAACACAAAACTTGTGATGTGTTTGTTAAATTCTGTCATAAAGTAGAAAATGAGAAAGGATATAAAATAACCACAATTAGAAGTGATAGGGGTGGAGAGTTTGAAAACAAAAATTTAGAAGAATTTTGTGCCAAACAAGGTTATACACATCAATTATCAGCTCCTAGAACCTCTCAAAAAAACATAGAGTTGTAGAAAGGAAAAATAGGACTTTACAAGTAATGTGTAGAACTATGCTCTATTAACACAATATAGCTACATACTTCTGGGCTGAAGCCTTAAACATTGCATGCCATGTAATGAATATAACTCTAATTAGAAAAGGCATGAAGAAAACTCCATACGAATTGGGGACAAGGAGAATTCCAAACATGGGATATTTTAGGGTTTTCGGATGTAAGTGTTACATCTTGAATGAAAAGGACAATCTAGATAAATTTGACCCTAAGTCTAACATTGGTATGTTTCTAGGATATTCTTCCCATAATAGAGCTTACAGAGTATTTAACAAGACAACTAGAATTGTGGAAGAATCAGTTCATGTGAATTTTGATGAATGTGGTCCAAGAAAGAAAATTTGCAAAAACTTAGAAAAACTGGATCTTGATGAAGAAGATGAAATTTTTGAGAATTCTATGGATATTGAAGAAAAGGATCAATCAATACAAGTTCCAAAGAATTCTAGACTTCTTGTTGATCATCTTAAGGAACAAATTTTAGGAGACCCATCCAAAGGAGTGCTAACTAGAGCAGTTTACAAAAAGATCAAGGGCATGTAGCCTTTGTATCTCAAATAGAACCTTCAAAGGTTGAAGAAGCTCTAAATGATGAAAATTGGATTCTTGCTATGCAAGAAGAGTTAGGACACTTCATGAGAAATGATGTTTGGAAATTAGTACCTCAATGATAGTTACATATTTAGATAGGATTTATAACATGTTTTCGGTGTGCTTTAGGATGATTTATACATTAGTTTAGTGTGTTTATGTTAGTTTGATTCATTTCTTAGTTTAGGAATAAATTGATTTTTATGCATTATTTCAGTTTGTTAATTTATATGTTTAATCAATGTATGTTTCGAGTGTTTTAATTACTTTCTTTACATTGTTATGTGGGTATTTAGATGTGTGGAAGAGAGCATGAATGGTGAACATAACATATGAGAAGCCTAGATGATGTTTTATGAAGAAACCAAGTCAAAAAGTGGAAGAAAATTGGTTAAGTCCACAAGAAGGAAGTCAAGCGAAGTAGAAAAATAACTAAGTCCACAGACTGAGCATGACCCAGTCTCTGGGCATCGCGGCGCCGGGTTGAGGATCAAGAGAAGGCTTTGGGTGCTGAGGCCCCCATCGCGGCTCCCAGAGGTATTTAACGCAGTGCTGCGGTGCTCATCGTGGAGCTGGAAATTTTATCGCAGTGCCGCGGTGCTAGAAATTTTATTGCAGCGCCGTGGCGCTGAAGGTGTTTTTAGTGCATCTTAGCAACTTGGAATTTGAGAAAATTTGGGGACTTTCCAATTTTTACACATGACGAAAGGGGGCTTATTATATATCAGAAGAAAGGGTTTTTTGAGAGGAAGATATTGGAAGAGAGATTGGGAACAAGAGGAGAATGACTGGAACGAGTTGGAGGATGATATTCGCATTCAAGATCATTCACACATTCCATATTAATTCTAGTTTGCTTTTCTTTGTTCTGATTCATGTTTGAAATTATATTTTACGTTTTTTAATTGTTTAGCTATGAACTAAACCTCTTTCTAGAGGTGTAGATTGATCCAAACTTGAGATTACGTCTTAGCTTTTATTATTTAATTATTATTAATGAATACTTTTAGTTTATTTTTGTTTTTCTGTGCATAAAGCTTTTGATCCCTTGATCAAGGATTGACCGATCCTAGATTCTAGGTAGATGCTCCAAAAGAGGGTACCTTGAGTTGGAACCTGGAGAGTATAACCTAAGCTATCGTGAGACTCAAAAGGAGATCGAGAACCTTTGAGGTCATTAGGAGGAAATCACAAATCTTAATGAATTATCGTTGTGTTTGGTTTTTATCGAAAGAGTTAAATCAACACAACGATAATATGCTCTAGTTCTGCTTGAAAAAAGAGAATTGGAAACGTTAGGAATTTTGACTTATAAGCTAGAGAATTGATTTAATAATAATACATATATCAAGACATAGTTGAGAGCGAGGTGACATCGAACCTCTAGTATATTCTTTTTAGTCTCTCTTTTGAAGGATTTCAAGAGTTTATGCAAAGGGCACGAAGTCTTGAAGTACTACCGTTGGATCCCGAGATTGAACGTACTCTTGGAAGACTGAGGCAAGAGAGAAGAAGAGCAACTGAAGTAATGGTAGACGAGCAAAATCAGTTGACCTTGAGAGACTACTTCAAGCCGGTCATTAATGAAAACTATTCAAGTATAGTTTGTGTTCCTATCAATGCGACCAACTTTGAGCTGAAACCGGCATTGATCTCGATGGTGCAACAACATTAGTATAGGGGGCTGCCTACTGAAGATCCTACTATCCACATCACCACCTTCTTGGAGATGTGTGATACGGTGAAGATGAATGGTGTTACTGAGGACACCATAAGGTTGAGATTGTTCCCTTTTTCTCTGAGGGACAAAACACGAGCATGGTTGCAATCTTTGCAACTGGGGAGCATTGCAACTTGGCAAGAGATGGTACAAAAATTTCTTCAAAAATTCTTTCCTCCTACCAAGACCTCCCAATTGAGAGCTGAGATAGGACAATTCAAGCAACACCAGTCCGAGTCATTGTATGAAACATGGGAGCGTTTCAAGGAATTGTTGAGGAAGTGTCCTCAGCATGAGTTCTAAGATTGGTTACAAATCCAACTTTTCTATAATGGGATGACTTTCTTCACAAGAACTCTAGTTGATGCGGTAGTCGGTGGATCACTTTTGACAAAAACAGCTACTGAGGCACTGAACATGTTGGAAGACATGGCTAGCAACACTTATGAGGTTCCGGGAGCACGATGAATGGTTAAGAAGGTGGCTGGTCTACATGAAGTTGATTCATTCACATCTCTCTCTGCTCAGATGTCAAGTATTGCCAACCAACTTGCCGTGCTCACTTCTCAAAAAGCGCAACCTTCTATTGAAAAGGCGGTGGCTTTACATATGGGTTCTTCAGGGAATGAGGCACATGAGGAAGAAGTTCAATACATTAGTAATCGGGGGAGTTCCAAATCAGTACCACCGAAGTGTTCGAAATCATGAGAACTTTTCCTATGCCAACACGAGGAATACATTGCAACCTCCACCCGGTTTCTACAATCAAGCTCAAGAGAAAAAGCCATTCTTGGAGGATATGTTGGGATCATTTATGATGGAGACAATAGCTTCAATTAAGAACTTAGAAGTACAAGTGGGACAGCTAGCCCAAACAGTGAATGCACAACCACATGGATAAATCCCAAGGAATAATTCAAGGCCATCACTTTGAGGAGTGGAAAAGAAGTTAAGGGGGCTGATTCTACAAGCCAACACATTACATCTCCCCCTCCATCTAGTCAAGAGAATGAGGAGCCCAACAAGGAAGCTAAATCAAGCAAAAAAGAGGAAGAATCAAGCAAGGGGGAAAAATCTCAATAGAGGCCGTATAGGCCCGGTTCCATCACCTTCCAAGATAATCCCCCTATTCTTAAGACTCCTATCCCTTTTCCTCAACGTTTCCAAAAGAAGAAGCTTGATGAGAAATTTGCCAAGTTTCTTGAAATTTTCAAGAAGATCCACATTAACATCCCTTTTGCCGATGCTTTGGAGCAAATGCCCAACTATGTGAAGTTCATGAAGGATGTGATGACAAAGAAGAAGAAGTTAGAGGACTATGAGACGGTGAAGCTTACTGAAGAATGTAGTGCCATACTGCAAAAGAAACTCCCTCAAAAGCTAAAAAATCCAGGGAGTTTCACTATACCTTGCACCATTGGTTCTTTAAATTTCACTAAAGCTTTATGTGATTTAGGTGCAAGTATTAACTTGATGCCTTTTGTCAATCTTTAGGAAATTGGGACTTGGCAAGGTGAAGCCGACTATGATATCTTTGCAACTAGCGGATCAATCACTTACATACCCCAGGGGTATCATTGAAGACGTGCTAGTGAAGGTGGATACGTTCATCTTCCCTGTGGACTTTGTTGTTTTGCATATGGAGGAAGATGGTGATATTCCTCTTATACTAGGGCGGTCATTTTTAGCAACCGGGCAAGCTTTGATCGATGTACAACGTGGCGAGCTTAACTTGAGAATAAATGATGAAGAAGTGTTGTTCAACATATACAAGACCCTTAATTTTCATCGGAGGGGAATACATGTCACCGAATAGATGTAGCGGATGTGGTGGATGCATGTGTGACTGAGGTACATGAGGAGGCTACACCGGGAGATCCTTTAGAGAAGTGTCTTGTGATTTCGGTATCTAGAGATGAGGCCTCTCATGATGATGTCCAGCAGTATGCCTTAGTGATTGAGACCCACAATCCTTCAAGTACCATCGCCGAAGTGGAAGACATTAAAGGTTCTTTGCCACCCAAGCCATTAGAATCTTCACCGGAGTTGAAGCCCTTACCGGAGCACCTTCGGTATGTGTTTTTGGGTGAGAATTCTAATATGCCGGTCATCATATTATCGGCTTTGTCTAGTTTGGAAGTGGAGAAGCTATTACACAATTTGAGAGAGTACAAGTCCGCTTTGGGGTGGTCCATAGCCGACATCAAGGGGATAAGTCCTTCCATTTGTATGCATAAGATCTTAATGGAGGATTCTTACAACCCTCAATTGAGCATCAACAAAGGCTAAATCCACCCATGAAGGAGGTTGTAAAAGCTGAAATAGTAAAGTGGCTCAAGGCGACAATCGTATACACCATTTCGGATAGTTCGTGGGTAAGTCTAGTTCACATTGTACCCAAGAAACGTGGTATGACTGTGGTGATGAATGATAAGAATGAGCTGATTTCGACGAGAACAGTGACGGTCTGGAGAGTATGCATAGACTACCGGAAGCTCAATAAGGCCACAAGAAAGGTTCACTTTCCCCTTCTTTTTATTGATCAGATGTTAGATCAGTTGGCGGGCTTCCATTACTATTGTTTCTTGGACGGGTATTTGGGGTATAATCAGATAGCCATCGCCCTGGAGGATCAAGAGAAGACCACATTCACTTGTCTGTATGGTACTTATGCTTTTCGGCGCATGCCGTTTGGTTTATGTAATGCACCGACGACTTTTCAACGGTGCATGATGGCTATATTTGGGGATTTGGTGGAGGACATCATGGAGATCTTCATGGATGATTTTTCAGTTTTTGGGTCACCATTTGATCATTTCTTACATAACCTCTCCCTTGTGTTGAAGAAACAAATCTCGTGCTTAATTGGGAAAAGTGTCACTTCATGGTGCATGAGGGGATTGTTCTTGGACACCGGATTTCGTCTAAGGGTCTTGAGGTAGACAAGGCAAAGGTTGGTACTATTGAGAAGCTTCCATATCTGAAGAGTGCTAAGGACATAAGGAGTTTCTTGGGGCATACAGGGTTTTATAGAAGATTTATAAAGGACTTTTCAAAGATAGCAAAGCCCCTTTGCACTCTACTTGAGAAAGAGACTCCCTTTGTGTTCGACGAGCATTGTGAGGAAGCTTTTGAGTTGATCAAGAAAGCTTTGATATCAGCAAATATCATGGTGATACCGGATTGGAGTGAACCGTTCGAGATCATGTGTGATGCGAGCGACTATGTTGTAGGAGCGATTCTTGGACAAAGAAGGGAGAAGATGTTTTGGGCCATCTACTATGTGAGTAGGACACTTGATGGGGCTCAACAAAATTACTTCACAACCGAGAAGGAATTTCTAGCGGAGGTCTTTGCTTGTGATAAGTTTAGATCCTACATCATTGGGTTTAAAGTGATTGTCTATACCGATCATGCTACCATTCGCTACCTGTTCGAGAAGAAGGATGCAAAGCCTCGGTTGATTCGATGGGTCCTTTTACTACAAGAGTTTGATATGGAAATTAGAGACAAGAAGGGGAGTGAGAATGTAGTGTCGGATCACTTATCTCGGCTACAACTAGATGAGCAAGATGATGGTGTGCCTATAGTAGAAACATTTCCAGATGAGCAACTTTATGGGTTGTTAGTGAACCTTCCATGGTACGCCAACTATGTGAATTATTTGGCTAGTGGAGTTTTCCCTCCAGATTTATCATATGCACAGAAGAAGAAGTTTCTACATGATGTGCATTTCAACCTTTGGGATGAGCCCTTGTTATTTAAGAGGTGCAACGATCATATTATACGGAGGTGTGTACCGAATGAGGAAGTGCAGTCCATTCTCCATGATTGTCATTCCTCACCATATGGTGGTCATTTTGGTGTGACAAGGACAACGGCAAAGGTTCTTCAAAGTGGGTTCTATTGGCCTACATTGTTTCGGGACAATTATGCTTTTGTGGAGGCTTGTGACCGATGCCAACGTCTTGGTACTATTTCGAGAAGACATGAGCAACCTTTTACCAATATCTTGGAAGTAGAACTATTTGATGTTTGGGGTATAGATTTCATGGGACCATTTCCATCTTCATGTGGGAAGATGTATATTCTTTTGGCAGTCAACTATGTTTCAAAGTGGGTGGAAGCCATTTCCACGACTACAAATGATGCAAAGGTAGTGTTGAAGTTCCTTCAAAAAAACATCTTTACACGTTTTGGCACTCTTCGGGCAATCATTAGTGATGAAGGTTCGCATTTTTGTAACAAGCTCTTCAATGCATTACTTGCCAAGTATGGGGTGCGACACAAGGTTGCCATGGCCTACCATCCTCAAAGCAATGGCAAAGCTGAGATTAGCAACCGAGAAGTGAAGTAAATCCTAGAGAAGACCGTGAATACCAAGAGGAAGGATTGGGTTTTGAAGCTCGATGATGCTTTTTGGGCATACCGGACGGCTTTTAAGACGCCCATTGGGATGATTTCATATCGTTTGGTGTTCGAGAAAGCGTGCCACTTACCGGTTGAGTTGGAGCACCGTGCTTTTTGGGCTGTTAAGAAGTTGAATTATGATTTGAAGGGATTCGGTGATCAAAGACTTCTCCAATCAAATGAGATGGATGAATTCCGCCAAGATGCATATGAGAATGCCAAGGTATACAAAGAGAGAACAAAGAAATGGCATGACAAGATGATAGTGAAGCAAGAGTTCAAGTCGGGGCAAGAGGTTCTTTTATACAATTCAAGGTTGACCTTTTTTCCGGTTAAATTGAAGTCTAGGTGATCGGGTCCTTTTATTATTAAGAGAGTATTTCCATATGGCACAATAGAGTTGCGTAGCAATGACGGCTCTCTCTTTCGAGTCAATGGACATCGGGTGAAACACTATTACTGACACGAGCATGCGCACAAGGATGATGTCTCCTTGGAGAACCCTAATTGAGGAGATTGCAAGAAGTCGTGCCGAAGACTTTAAACTAAGCGCTTGTTGGGAGGCAACCCATCGGTTTTGAAATTTCTATTTTATGCTCGGTGTTTTATATTTTTAGTCATTGTAGTATAGTTTTTGAGTTTAATACCATTGACAAGTTTTGGTTCTTTTCCTTTTCAGGTTCTAAAGCAAGTTTGGGTGTCCCTATGCGAGCTACATGGAGCGGATGAGGAGTTTATGTGGAGACTTCAATCCATTTGGGGTTACAGGGGATTTTCTAAACCTCTTCTTATTTTCTTTCCATCCATGCTCTGTTTTTATTCTTTTTGTGAAGCATTAGGGACAATGCTTGTTTTAAGTTTGGGGGGAGAGTTTTAATTTTTGACTTGTTATGGTGAAGATATAGTAGTTTTAGGTTAGGATATCCTATGATCTTATAAATTCTGATTTGGTTCAATTAATTTTATTTTTCTGACTGACCAATGATAAGAGAACATGTACATGAAAATGACTCTAGGAGAATGTAGAGTGTAAACTACTTAGTCTGTGTGCTTGATTCAAATTTGAACTCGGCTTTGTTGGAAATTCTCTACATATCTAGTGTGGATGATTTTGTGGAATCATGACTTGTTTGGATTGGATATGTGCAAGTAAAGTTACATATATTAGATCTCTAGAAATCCTAGAACAAGTTTGATTATCACTTGAGGCGAAATCCTACAGAACATGCTATGAAGGAAATGATTTAGGCCATGTTTGAATAAGGTTGAGCCAAATAGCTTACCTTACTCTTTATACCCATAGTTCCCACTTTGAGCTGAATATCCTTTTCCTTGTTACTTATACATCAAGAAGTTTGAGCCTATCACGTTTAATTTTCCTATTTTTCAACCTATGTACCTTATACACTTTGATTATGTTGGAGTGTTATTATTTGGATGAAAGAACAATGGGAAAGAAAAGTGAAGAAAAAGGGGGACAAAGAAAAAAAAATGTTGGGTTTACTTCTGAGTTTTATTGAAAAAAAAAAGAAAGAAAAGAAAACGGAAAAAGAGAAGAAAATGATGCTATGCCAATGATTATGAAAAGAAATAAGTTTGGGTGTGTAGTTTCTTTGAAAATAAGAAAACAAGCAAACAAAAGAATGGGGACTGGAATGAAAAGATTGACCAGTTAAAGAAAGGGTATATGTGCTGAAATCGGGTTGTTTTGGTGCTATATGTGATGTTGCGGATGTTGTAAAAGATCAAAGTGCTCATGGTGTTTTGAACCTAAATTTTTCCAATTTTTCCTACCTTTGAACTTTGGCCATTCATTACAACCTAAGAAACACCTATTGATTCTTAATGGCATGTGATCTACATTAGTAGAGAGTGATAGGAAAGATTTGCTTATGGGATTCACTATATATAGCTATTCGAGATCACTTACACTTTATACTTGCTTGCATGTGTTTATGAATTACATTAGAGATTTTATGAGATTAACTATATGATGGTGTGTTTGAGAATGGAAGATGAGGTTAGGTGAGGAGTTGGATTGAAAATCTAGACATATCTAACACTCTTGAAACTTTCTGATGAGTTATTGTCTGTTAATTTGATCTTAGAGGCCATAATGATGATATGCATGTTTTATCTTGAATCAAAGTTTAATTTGTTTGAAAATAGGATGGTAGATTGATGATCGGGTTTTTGTTCTGTTTTTCCCTTTGCTTGGGACGATCAGAGTTCTAAGTTTGGTGTTATTTGATAGTTACATATTTAGATAGGATTTATAGCATGTTTTAGGTGTGCTTTAGGATGATTTATACATTAGTTTAGTGTGTTCATGCTAGTTTTGATTCATTTCGTAGTTTAGGAATAAATTGATTTTTATGCATTATTTCGGTTTGTTAATTTATATGTTTGATCAATTTATGTTTCGAGTGTTTTAATTACTTGTTTTACATTGTTATCTAGGTATTTAGATGTGTGGAAGAGAGCATAAATGGTGAACATAACATATGAGAAGCCTAGATGATGTTTCATAAAGAAACCAAGTCAAAAAGTGGAAGAAAATTGGTTAAGTCCACAAGAAGGAAGTCAAGCGGAGCAGAAAAATGGCTAAGTCCATATACTGAGCACGACCTAGTCTCTGGGCGCCGCGGCGCCGGGTTGAGGATCAAGAGAAGGCTCTGGGCTCCGCGGCGCCCATTGACGCCCAGAGGTATTTAATACAGTGCCGCGGTGCTAGAAATTTTATTGCAGCGCGGCGACACTGAAGGTGTTTCTAGTGTATTTTAGCAACTTGGAATTTGAGGAAATTTGGGGACTTTCCAATTTTTACACATGACGAAAGGGGGCTTATTATATATCAAAAGAAAGGATTTTTCGAGAGGAAGATATTGGAAGAGAGATTGGGAACAAGAGGAGAATGACTGGAACGAGTTGGAGGATGATATTCGCATTCAAGATCATTCACACATTCCATATTAATTCTAGTTTGCTTTTCTTTGTTCTGATTCATGTTTGAAATTATATTTTACGTTTTTTAATTGTTTAGCTATGAACTAAACCTCTTTCTAGAGGTGTAGATTGATCCAAACTTGAGATTACGTCTTAGCTTTTATTATTTAATTATTATTAATGAATACTTTTAGTTTATTTTTGTTTTTCTGTGCATAAAGCTTTTGATCCCTTGATCAGGGATTGAAGTCAAGCGGAGCAGAAAAATGGCTAAGTCCATATACTGAGCACGACCTAGTCTCTGGGCGCCGCGGCGCCGGGTTGAGGATCAAGAGAAGGCTCTGGGCTCCGCGGCGCCCATTGACGCCCAGAGGTATTTAATGCAGTGCCGTGGCGCTGGAAATTTTATCACAGCGCGGCGACACTGAAGGTGTTTCTAGTGTATTTTAGCAACTTGGAATTTGAGGAAATTTGGGGACTTTCCAATTTTTACACATGACGAAAGGGGGCTTATTATATATCAAAAGAAAGGATTTTTCGAGAGGAAGATATTGGAAGAGAGATTGGGAACAAGAGGAGAATGACTGGAACGAGTTGGAGGATGATATTCGCATTCAAGATCATTCACACATTCCATATTAATTCTAGTTTGCTTTTCTTTGTTCTGATTCATGTTTGAAATTATATTTTACGTTTTTAATTGTTTAGCTATGAACTAAACCTCTTTCTAGAGGTGTAGATTGATCCAAACTTGAGATTACGTCTTAGCTTTTATTATTTAATTATTATTAATGAATACTTTTAGTTTATTTTTGTTTTTCTGTGCATAAAGCTTTTGATCCCTTGATCAAGGATTGAGCGATCCTAGATTCTAGGTAGATGCTCCAAAAGAGAGCACCTTGAGTTGGAACCTGGTGAGTAGAACCTAGGCTATCGTGAGACTTAAAAGGAGATCGAGAACCTTTGAAGTCATTAGGAGGAAATCACAAATCTTAATGAATTATCGTTGTGTTTGGTTTTCATCGAAAGAGTTAAATCAACACAACGATAATATGCTCTAGTTCTGCTTCAAAAGAGAGAATTTGAAATGTTAGGAATTCCGACTTACAAGCTAGAGAATTGATTTAATAATAATACATATATCAAGACATAGTTGAAAGCGAGGTGACATCGAACCTCTAGTATATTCTCTATTGATTTATTATTTGATTTACGTTGCATTTTTTTAATTATCAATTAATTAGTAAATATCCCTGAGGACGATACCCAATTTCTCATCGCAATATATTATAACTTGGGAACCGTTCACTTGCGGTTTGCGTGCAACGCTCGACCATCACATTAATCTGTTATTGGTACTAAATGGGTGTTCAAAAACAAAAGGGATGATAAAGGCATCATTGTGCGGAATAAGGCTAGACTTGTTGCACAAGGATACAATTAGAAAAAAAGAATAGATTTTGAAGAAACCGTTGCACCTGTAACAAGATTAGAGGCAATTTGGATGATATTGGCTTATGCTTGCTACAAGAATTTTCCACTATACCAAATGGACGTAAAGAGTGCTTTCCTAAATGGATATATTCAAGAAGAAATATATGTGGAACAACCCCCAGGTTTTGAGGGTTCTCAGAACCCATGTCATGTGTACAGGCTAAACAAAGCTTTATATGGTTTAAGACAAACACTTAGAACTTGGTACGACAGACTTAGTTCATTCCTAATAGAACATGATTTTCGTAAAGGAAATCTTGCTCCTACCTTGTTCATAAAGCTCAAAGATAATGACATGTTGCTTGTGCAAATATATGTTGATGATATTATCTTTAGTGCTTCAAATGGTCATCTTTGCAAAGAATTTTCAAAATTAATGCAAGATGAATTTGAGATGAATATGATTGGTGAATTAACATACTTTCTTGACTTGCAAATCAAACAATTAACTAATGGTATATTTTTGAGCCAGAGCAAGTATGCTAAGGTTATGATTAAGAAATTCAAGCTTGAAAACTTGAAATCAATAGACAACCCATGCAACTCAGCTATCAAAATGGATAAGAATGAAAAAGGAAAACCTATAGACACAAAGCTTTATCGTAGCATGATTGGCAGCTTGTTGTATTTTACAGCAAGTAGGCCGAATCTCATGTTTAGTGTGTGTCTATGTGGAAGATTTCAATCTAGTCCTAGAGAATCCCACCAAAAGTGTGTGAAGAGAATTTTTAGATATGTTAGTGGAACTAGTGATCTAGGAATTTGGTATTCAGAAGGTACTTCTTTTGAACTTAAAAGTTATGTTGACTCTGACTACGCTAGTAGTCTAATTGATAGGAAGAGTACTTCACGATTTTGTCACTTTATGGGAAATTTACTAATTTCTTGGTTTAGCAAGAAACAAAATTCAGTGGCATTATCCACAGTTGAAGCGGAATACGTGGCAGCTGGAAGTTGTTGTGCACAAGTGCTATATATGAAACAACAACTTGAAGATTACCAAATTCACATTGAGTGTGCTGAGATTTTCTGTGACAATACAAGTGCGATTATTATTTCCAAAAATACAATATTACACTTAAGGACTAAGAATATTGAAATTAGGCACCATTTCTTAAGAGATCATGTACAAAAAGGAGATGTCAAATTGACCCATGTTGGCACAAAGGATCAATTAGCAGATATTTTTACAAAAGCCCACCAAAAGATCAATTTGTACACATTCGAAGAGAATTGGGAATGTTTAGTGAATCAAATGCATCAAATCTTTGATATCTTTAAGTCATTTGATTATGAGAGGATTATCAGATCAAGTGTTAAAATTTTGACAAAAAATTTATGATCTGAGGAGCAACAACACTGACTGGCTTGGCTACTTGGATGGACGAACCAGAGAGACTATTGATTAGTCATTGAGATAGGGACGTACCCACCTCGTCTGCTACAACTTCATCATCTACAGAAATCCCTCTGTGGTTCTCTAATCTTGAGCAAACTATCAGAGGTGCGGTCAGTCAGGGTGTATAGCTGTTTACTACTATTGCTGACCGGATGCAAACTATGGCATTGCTTCTTGCCCACGCCACACGAGCCATGCATACAATAGTTACACGTGTACTCGTTGGTGTTGACTATCTATAGAGGATCGAGGCTATTCTTGCTTCTCGCACTTGATTGCCTCCAGTGCCACTTACGACTCGTCTACAACCATCATGGACATCGATACCACCTCACTTACAGTGGACCCCAGGCCCCTCTACCTACACTGCACCAGGGCGTTCCTCACGCTAGTCTACTGCTTCTACAGAAGACATACTCCATGATCTGGTTCGCGATACACCTTCGTTTTAGGTCCCATCTTTTTGAGATTTCAAAAGGTGGAGAGCATATGTGCTTAAAAGCAATGGAGTGTTGTATGTCTCAGAGAGAGAGGTCATGTATTTAGGAGGAGGTTTTGTGAGTGTGTGATTTTTGTTGTTTATGTGTCATATACTTGTTGATATGCTTGATATATATATATCTTGTTTATATGTTGTGATATGCCCATTTGATGTTCATTTATATTCTTCATGACAATGTGACATAGTGCTTACAACAATTATCTTGATTGGTTGTCTTTCAGGTTGAATATGATATGAATCATGCATGCCTCATGTCTTATTTTTCTCAAAATATTTTAAAAGTCATGCATACTTAGGATTGCTTTTAAGGCCAACATTGATTGCTAGCGAGTCCCAATATCCTACTAGGAACCCCCATAATAGATGGAACTCCGTTTTAATATCCCGATTAATTTTTGACCCCCAAATCTAAAATTTTGGTTTAAATGAACTAAATATAATTAGAAAAAGTAATTGAGGCAATCGCGACCAATCCACGGGATTTCTCTACCAACTCCTTCAGCGAGTCCCAATATCCTTCAAGCAACCCCCAGAATAGATGGAACTCCGTTTCAATATCCCGATGAATTTTTGACCATTAAATCTCAAATTTTGGTTTAAATGAACTAAATTTACTTAGAAAATGTGTTTGAGGCAATCGCGACCAATCCACCGGATTGCTTTCTCCACCAACTCTTTAAGCGAGTCCCAATATCCTTTTTGGAACCCCCAGAATAGATGGAACTACGTTCCAATATCCCGGTGAATTTTTGACCCCCAAATCTAAATTTTGGTTTAAATGAACTAAATATACTTAGAAAAAGTGTTTGAGGCAATCGCGACCAATCCACCGGATTGCTTTATCTACCAACTCCTAAGCGAGTCCCAATATCCTTCAAGCAACCCCCAGAATAGATGGAACTCCGTTTCACTATCCCGATGAATTTTTGACCCCCAAATCTAAAATTTTGGATAAAAATGAACTAAATTTACTTAGAAAATGTGTTTGAAGCAATCGCGACCAATCCACCGTATTGCTTTCTCCACCAACTCTATGAGCGAGTCCTAATATCCTTCTAACAACCCCCAGAATAGATGGAACTCCGTTCCAATATTTCGATGAATTTTTGACCCCTCAATCTCAAATTTTGGTTTAAATGAACTAAATTTACTTTGAAAATGTGTTTGAGGCAATCGCGACCAATCCACCGGATTGCTTTCTCTACCAAGTCTTTGAGCGAGTCTCATTATCCTTCTAGGAACCTCCGGAATATATGGAACTCCGTTCCAATATCCCGATAAATTTTTGACCCCTAAATCTCAAATTTTAGTTAAAATGAACTAAATTTACTTAGAAAATGTGTTTGAGGCAATCGCGACCAATCCACCCGATTGCTTTCTCCACCTACTCTTTAAGCGAGTCCCAATATCCTTCTAGCAACCCCCAGAATAGATGGAACTCCGTTCCAATATCCCGATGAATTTTTGACCTCTAAATCTCAAATTTTGCTTTAAATGAACTAAATTTACTTAAAATTTGTGTTTGAGGCAATCGCTACCAATCCACCAGATTGCTTTCTCCACCAACTCTTTGAGCGAGTCCCAATATCCTTCTAGCAACCCCCCAAAATAGATGGAACTCCGTTCCAATATCCTGATGAATTTTTGAGCACTAAATCTCAAAATTTGGTTTAAATGAACTAAATTTACTTAGAAAATGTGTTTGAGGCAATCGCGACCAATCCACCATATTGCTTTCTCCACCAACTGTTTGAGCGAGTCCCAATATCCTTCTAGGAACCCCGAAATAGATGGAACTCCGTTCCAATATCCCGGTGAATTTTTTACCCATAAATCTAAATATTTGGTTTAAATGAACTAAATATACTTAGAAAAAGTGTTTGAGGCAATCGCGACCAATCCACCGGATTGCTTTATCTACCAACTCCTTAAGCGAGTCCCAATATCCTTCAAGCAACCCCCAGAATAGATGGAACTCCGTTTCACTATCCCGATGAATTTTTGACCCCCAAATCTAAAATTTTGGTTTAAATGAACTAAATTTACTTAGAAAATGTGTTTGAAGCAATCGCGACCAATCCACCGTATTGCTTTCTCCACCAACTCTATGAGCGAGTCCTAATATCCTTCTAGCAACCCCCAGAATAGATGGAACTCCGTTCCAATATCCCGATGAATTTTTGACCTCTGAATCTCAAATTTTGGTTTAAATGAACTAAATTTACTTAGAATTTGTGTTTGAGGCAATCGCTACCAATCCACCAGATTGCTTTCTCCACCAACTCTTTAAGCGAGTCCCAATATCCTACTAGGAACCCCCAGAATAGATGGAACTCCGTTTTAATATCCCGATTAATTTTTGACCCCCAAATCTAAAATTTTGGTTTAAATGAACTAAATATAATTAGAAAAAGTAATTGTCCGTTTCAATCGCGACCAATCCACGGGATTTCTCTACCAACTCCTTGAGCGAGTCCCACTATCCTTCAAGCAACCCCCAGAATAGATGGAACTCCGTTTCAATATCCCGATGAATTTTTGACCATTAAATCTCAAATTTTGGTTTAAATGAACTAAATTTACTTAGAAAATGTGTTTGAGGCAATCGCGACCAATCCACCGGATTGCTTTCTCCACCAACTCTTTGAGCGAGTCCCAATATCCTTCTAGCAACCCCGCAGAATAGATGGAACTCCGTTCCAATATCCCGATGAATTTTTGACCACTAAATCTCAAATTTTGGTCTAAATGAACTAAATTTACTTAGGAAATGTGTTTCAGGCAATCGCGACCAATGCACCATATTGCTTTCTCCACCAACTCTTTGAGCGAGTCCCAATATCCATCTAGCAAGCCCCCAGAATAGATGGAACTCTGTTCCAATATCCCGATGAATTTTTGACCACTAAATCTCAAATTTTGGTTTAAATGAACTAAATTTACTTAGAAAATGTGTTTGAGGCAATCGCGACCAATCCACCATATTGCTTTCTCCACCAACTCTTTGAGCGAGTCCCAATATCCTTCTACGAACCCCGAAATAGATGGAACTCCGTTCCAATCTCCCGGTCAATTTTTGACCCATAAATCTAAATATTTGGTTTAAATGAACTAAATATACTTAGAAAAAGTGTTTGAGGCAATCACGACCAATCCACCGGATTGCTTTGTCCACCAACTCCTTTAGCGAGTCCCAATATCCTTCAAACAACGCCCCAGAATAGATGGAACTCCGTTCCAATATCCCGATGAATTTTTGAACCCTAAATGTCAAATTTTGTTTTAAATGAACTAAATTTACTTAGAAAATGTGTTTGAGGCAATCGCGACCAATCCACCAGATTGCTTTCTCCACCAAGTCTTTGAGCGAGTCTCAATATCCTTTTAGCAACCCCCAGAATAGATGGAACTCCGTTCCAATATCCCGATAAATTTTTGACCCCTAAATCTCAAATTTTGGTGTAAATGAACTAAATTTACTTAGAAAATGTGTTTGAGGCAATCGCGACCAATCCACCGAATTGCTTTCTCTACCAAGTCTTTGAGCGAATCCCAATATCCTTTTAGGAACCCCCGGAATAGATGGAACTCCGTTCCAATATCCCGGTGAATTTTTGACCCCCAAATCTAAATTTTGGTTTAAATGAACTAAATATACTTAGAAAAAGCGTTTGAGGCAATCGCGACCAATCCACCGGATTGCTTTATCTACCAACTCCTTAAGCTAGTCCCAATATCCTTCAAGCAACCCCCAGAATAGATAGAACTCCGTTTCACTATCCCGATGAATTTTTGACCCCCAAATCTAAAATTTTGGTTTAAATGAACTAAATTTACTTAGAAAATGTGTTTGAGGCAATCGCGACCAATCCACCGGATTGCTTTCTCCACCAACTCTTTGAGCGAGTCCCAATATCCTTCTAGCAACCCCCCCAGAATAGATGGAACTCCGTTCCAATATCCTGATGAATTTTTGACCACTAAATCTCAAAATTTGGTTTAAATGAACTAAATTTACTTAGGAAATGTGTTTGAGGCAATCGCGACCAATCCACCATATTGCTTTCTCCACCAACTCTTTGAGCGAGTCCCAATATTCTTCTAGGAACCCCGGAATAGATGGAACTCCGTTCCAATATCCCGGTGAATTTTTTACCCATAAATCTAAATATTTGGTTTAAATGAACTAAATATACTTAGAAAAAGTGTTTGAGGTAATCGCGACCAATCCACCGGATTGCTTTGTCCACCAACTCCTTTAGCGAGTCCCAATATCCTTTTAGGAACCCAAGAATAGATGGAACTCCGTTCCAATATCCCGGTGAATTTTTGACCCCCAAATCTAAATTTTGGTTTAAATGAACTAAATATACTTAGAAAGAGTGTTTGAGGCAATCGCGACCAATCCACCGGATTGCTTTATCTACCAACTCCTTAAGCGAGTCCCAATATCCTTCAAGCAACCCCCAGAATATATGGAACTCCGTTTCACTATCCCGATTAATTTTTGACCCCCAAATCTAAAATTTTGGTTTAAATGAACTAAATTTACTTAGAAAATGTGTTTGAAGCAATCGCGACCAATCCACCGTATTGCCTTCTCCACCAACTCTATGAGCGAGTCCTAATATCCTTCTAGCAACCCCCATAATAGATGGAACTCCGTTCCAATATCCCGATGAATTTTTGACCTCTAAATCTCAAATTTTGGTTTAAATGAACTAAATTTACTTAGAATTTGAGTTTGAGGCAATCGCTACCAATCCACTAGATTGCTTTCTCCACCAACTCTTTGAGCGAGTCCCAATATCCTCCTAGGAACTCCCAGAATAGATGGAACTCCGTTTCAATATCCCGACTAATTTTTGACCCCCAAATCTAAAATTTTGGTTTAAATGAACTAAATATAATTAGAAAAAGTAATTGAGGCAATCGCGACCAATGCACCATATTGCTTTCTCCACCAACTCTTTGAGCGAGTCCCAATATCCTTCTACGAACCCCGGAATAGATGGAACTCCGTTCCAATATCCCGGTCAATTTTTGACCCATAAATCTAAATATTTGGTTTAAATGAACTAAATATACTTAGAAAAAGTGTTTGAGGCAATCACGACCAATCCACCGGATTGCTTTGTCCACCAACTCCTTTAGCGAGTCCCAATATCCTTCAAACAACCCCCCATAATAGATGGAACTCCGTTCCAATATCTCGATGAAATTTTGAACCCTAAATGTCAAATTTTGTTTTAAATGAACTAAATTTACTTAGAAACTGTGTTTGAGGCAATCGCGACCAATCCACCAGATTGCTTTCTCCACCAACTCTTTGAGCGAGTCCCAATATCCTTCAAGCAACCCCCAGAATAGATGGAACTCCGTTTCAATATCCCGATTAATTTTTGACCCCCAAATCTAAAATTTTGGTTTAAATGAACTAAATTTACTTAGAAAAAGTGTTTGAGGCAACCGCGACCAATCCACCGGATTGCTTTGTCCACCAACTCCTCTAGCGAGTCCCAATATCCTTCAAGCAACCCCCAGAATAGATGGAACTCCGTTTCAATATCCTGATGAATTTTTGACCCCCAAATCTAAAATTTTGGTTTAAATGAACTAAATTTACTTAGAAAATGTGTTTGAGGCAATCGCGACCAATCCACCGTATTGCTTTCTCTACCAACTCTTTGAGCGAGTCCTAATATCCTTCTAGCAACACCCAGAATAGATGGAACTCCGTTCCAATATTCCGATGAATTTTTGACCCCTCAATCTCAAATTTTGGTTTAAATGAACTAAATTTACTTAGAAAATGTGTTTGAGGCAATCGCGACCAATCCACCGTATTGCTTTCTCTACCAACTCTTTGAGCGAGTCCCAACATCCTTTTAGGAACCCCTAGAATAGATGGAACTCCGTTCCAATATCCCGATGAATTTTCGACCCCCAAATCTAAAATTTTGGTTTAAATGAACTAAATTTACTTAGAAAATGTGTTTGAGGCAATCGCGACCAATCCACCGGATTGCTTTCTCCGCCAACTCTTTGAGCGAGTCCCAATATCCTTCTAGCAACCCCCAAGAATAGATGGAACTCCGTTCCAATATCCCGATGAATTTTTGATCACTAAATCTCAAATTTTGGTCTAAATTAACTAAATTTACTTTGGAAATGTGTTTCAGGCAATCGCGACCAATGCACCATATTGCTTTCTCCACCAACTCTTTGAGCGAGTCCCAATATCCTTCTACGAACCTTGGAATAGATGGAACTCCTTTCCAATATCCCGGTCAAGTTTTTGACCCATAAATCTAAATATTTGGTTTAAATGAACTATATATACTTAGATAAAGTGTTTGAGGCAATCACGACCAATCCACCGGATTGCTTTGTCCACCAACTCCTTTAGCGAGTCCCAATATCCTTCAAACAACCCCCCATAATAGATGGAACTCCGTTCCAATATCCCGATGAATTTTTGAACCCTAAATGTCAAATTTTGTTTTAAATGAACTAAATTTACTTAGAAAATGTGTTTGAGGCAATCGTGACCAATCCACCAGATTGCTTTATCCACCAACTTTTTGAGCGAGTCCCAATATCCTTCAAGCAACCCCCAGAATAGATGGAACTCCGTTTCAATATCCCGATTAATTTTTGACCATTAAATCTCAAATTTTGGTTTAAATGAACTAAATTTACTTAGAAAATGTGTTTGAGGCAATCGCGACCAATCCACCGGATTGCTTTCTCCACCAACTCTTTGAGCGAGTCCCAATATCCTTCTAGCAACCCCGCAGAATAGATGGAACTCCGTTCCAATATCCCGATGAATTTTTGACCACTAAATCTCAAATTTTGGTCTAAATGAACTAAATTTACTTAGGAAATGTGTTTCAGGCAATCGCGACCAATGCACCATATTGCTTTCTCCACCAACTCTTTGAGCGAGTCCCAATATCCATCTAGCAAGCCCCCAGAATAGATGGAACTCTGTTCCAATATCCCGATGAATTTTTGACCACTAAATCTCAAATTTTGGTTTAAATGAACTAAATTTACTTAGAAAATGTGTTTGAGGGAATCGCGACCAATCCACCATATTGCTTTCTCCACCAACTCTTTGAGCGAGTCCCAATATCCTTCTACGAACCCCGGAATAGATGGAACTCCGTTCCAATCTCCCGGTCAATTTTTGACCCATAAATCTAAATATTTGGTTTAAATGAACTAAATATACTTAGAAAAAGTGTTTGAGGCAATCACGACCAATCCACCGGATTGCTTTGTCCACCAACTCCTTTAGCGAGTCCCAATATCCTTCAAACAACCCCCCAGAATAGATGGAACTCCGTTCCAATATCCCGATGAATTTTTGAACCCTAAATGTCAAATTTTGTTTTAAATGAACTAAATTTACTTAGAAAATGTGTTTGAGGCAATCGCGACCAATCCACCAGATTGCTTTCTCCACCAAGTCTTTGAGCGAGTCTCAATATCCTTTTAGCAACCCCCAGAATAGATGGAACTCCGTTCCAATATCCCGATAAATTTTTGACCCCTAAATCTCAAATTTTGGTGTAAATGAACTAAATTTACTTAGAAAATGTGTTTGAGGCAATCGCGACCAATCCACCGAATTGCTTTCTCTACCAACTCTTTGAGCGAATCCCAATATCCTTTTAGGAACCCCCGGAATAGATGGAACTCCGTTCCAATATCCCGGTGAATTTTTGACCCCCAAATCTAAATTTTGGTTTAAATGAACTAAATATACTTAGAAAAAGCGTTTGAGGCAATCGCGACCAATCCACCGGATTGCTTTATCTACCAACTCCTTAAGCTAGTCCCAATATCCTTCAAGCAACCCCCAGAATAGATAGAACTCCGTTTCACTATCCCGATGAATTTTTGACCCCCAAATCTAAAATTTTGGTTTAAATGAACTAAATTTACTTAGAAAATGTGTTTGAGGCAATCGCGACCAATCCACCGGATTGCTTTCTCCACCAACTCTTTGAGCGAGTCCCAATATCCTTCTAGCAACCCCCCCAGAATAGATGGAACTCCGTTCCAATATCCTGATGAATTTTTGACCACTAAATCTCAAAATTTGGTTTAAATGAACTAAATTTACTTAGGAAATGTGTTTGAGGCAATCGCGACCAATCCACCATATTGCTTTCTCCACCAACTCTTTGAGCGAGTCCCAATATCCTTCTAGGAACCCCGGAATAGATGGAACTCCGTTCCAATATCCCGGTGAATTTTTTACCCATAAATCTAAATATTTGGTTTAAATGAACTAAATATACTTAGAAAAAGTGTTTGAGGTAATCGCGACCAATCCACCGGATTGCTTTGTCCACCAACTCCTTTAGCGAGTCCCAATATCCTTTTAGGAACCCAAGAATAGATGGAACTCCGTTCCAATATCCCGGTGAATTTTTGACCCCCAAATCTAAATTTTGGTTTAAATGAACTAAATATACTTAGAAAGAGTGTTTGAGGCAATCGCGACCAATCCACCGGATTGCTTTATCTACCAACTCCTTAAGCGAGTCCCAATATCCTTCAAGCAACCCCCAGAATATATGGAACTCCGTTTCACTATCCCGATTAATTTTTGACCCCCAAATCTAAAATTTTGGTTTAAATGAACTAAATTTACTTAGAAAATGTGTTTGAAGCAATCGCGACCAATCCACCGTATTGCCTTCTCCACCAACTCTATGAGCGAGTCCTAATATCCTTCTAGCAACCCCCATAATAGATGGAACTCCGTTCCAATATCCCGATGAATTTTTGACCTCTAAATCTCAAATTTTGGTTTAAATGAACTAAATTTACTTAGAATTTGTGTTTGAGGCAATCGCTACCAATCCACTAGATTGCTTTCTCCACCAACTCTTTGAGCGAGTCCCAATATCCTCCTAGGAACCCCCAGAATAGATGGAACTCCGTTTCAATATCCCGACTAATTTTTGACCCCCAAATCTAAAATTTTGGTTTAAATGAACTAAATATAATTAGAAAAAGTAATTGAGGCAATCGCGACCAATGCACCATATTGCTTTCTCCACCAACTCTTTGAGCGAGTCCCAATATCCTTCTACGAACCCCGGAATAGATGGAACTCCGTTCCAATATCCCGGTCAATTTTTGACCCATAAATCTAAATATTTGGTTTAAATGAACTAAATATACTTAGAAAAAGTGTTTGAGGCAATCACGACCAATCCACCGGATTGCTTTGTCCACCAACTCCTTTAGCGAGTCCCAACATCCTTCAAACAACCCCCCATAATAGATGGAACTCCGTTCCAATATCTCGATGAAATTTTGAACCCTAAATGTCAAATTTTGTTTTAAATGAACTAAATTTACTTAGAAACTGTGTTTGAGGCAATCGCGACCAATCCACCAGATTGCTTTCTCCACCAACTCTTTGAGCGAGTCCCAATATCCTTCAAGCAACCCCCAGAATAGATGGAACTCCGTTTCAATATCCCGATTAATTTTTGACCCCCAAATCTAAAATTTTGGTTTAAATGAACTAAATTTACTTAGAAAAAGTGTTTGAGGCAACCGCGACCAATCCACCGGATTGCTTTGTCCACCAACTCCTCTAGCGAGTCCCAATATCCTTCAAGCAACCCCCAGAATAGATGGAACTCCGTTTCAATATCCTGATGAATTTTTGACCCCCAAATCTAAAATTTTGGTTTAAATGAACTAAATTTACTTAGAAAATGTGTTTGAGGCAATCGCGACCAATCCACCGTATTGCTTTCTCTACCAACTCTTTGAGCGAGTCCTAATATCCTTCTAGCAACACCCAGAATAGATGAAACTCCGTTCCAATATTCCGATGAATTTTTGACCCCTCAATCTCAAATTTTGGTTTAAATGAACTAAATTTACTTAGAAAATGTGTTTGAGGCAATCGCGACCAATCCACCGTATTGCTTTCTCTACCAACTCTTTGAGCGAGTCCCAATATCCTTTTAGGAACCCCTAGAATAGATGGAACTCCGTTCCAATATCCCGATGAATTTTCGACCCCCAAATCTAAAATTTTGGTTTAAATGAACTAAATTTACTTAGAAAATGTGTTTGAAGCAATCGCGACCAATCCACCGTATTGCTTTCTCCACCAACTCTATGAGCGAGTCCTAATATCCTTCGAGCAACCCCCAGAATAGATGGAACTCCGTTCCAATATTCCGATGAATTTTCGACCCCTCAATCTCAAATTTTGGTTTAAATGGCTTAAATTTACTTAGAAAATGTGTTTGAAGCAATCGCGACCAATCCACCGTATTGCTTTCTCTACCAACTCTTTGAGCGAGTCCTAATATCCTTCTAGCATCCCCCAGAATAGATGGAACTCCGTTCCAATATTTCGATGAATTTTTGACCCCTCAATCTCAAATTTTGGTTAAAATGAACTAAATTTACTTAGAAAATGTGTTTGAGGCAATCGCGACCAATCCACCGGATTGCTTTCTCCACCAAGTCTTTGAGCGAGTCTCAATATCTTTCTAGGAACCCCCGGAATAGATGGAACTCCGTTCCAATATCCCGATAAATTTTTGACCCCTAAATCTCAAATTTTGGTTTAAATGAACTAAATTTACTTAGAAAATGTGTTTGAGGCAATTGCGACCAATCCACCGTATTGCTTTCTCTCCCAACTCTTTGAGCGAGTCCCAATATCCTTTTAGGAACCCCCAGAATAGATGGAACTCCGTTCCAATATCCCGGTGAATTTTTGACCCCCAAATCTAAATTTTGGTTTAAATGAACTAAATATACTTAGAAAAAGTGTTTGAGGTTATCGCGACCAATCCACCGGATTGCTTTATCTACCAACTCCTTAAGCGAGTTCCAATATCCTTCAAGCAACCCCCAGAATAGATGGAACTCCGTTTCAATATCCCGATTAATTTTTGACCCCCAAATCTAAAATTTTGGTTTAAATGAACTAAATTTACTTAGAAAAAGTGTTTGAGGCAACCGCGACCAATCCACCGGATTGCTTTGTCCACCAACTCCTCTAGCGAGTCCCAATATCCTTCAAGCAACCCCCAGAATAGATGGAACTCCGTTTCAATATCCTGATGAATTTTTGACCCCCAAATCTAAAATTTTGGTTTAAATGAACTAAATTTACTTAGAAAATGTGTTTGAGGCAATCGCGACCAATCCACCGTATTGCTTTCTCTACCAACTCTTTGAGCGAGTCCTAATATCCTTCTAGCAACACCCAGAATAGATGAAACTCCGTTCCAATATTCCGATGAATTTTTGACCCCTCAATCTCAAATTTTGGTTTAAATGAACTAAATTTACTTAGAAAATGTGTTTGAGGCAATCGCGACCAATCCACCGTATTGCTTTCTCTACCAACTCTTTGAGCGAGTCCCAATATCCTTTTAGGAACCCCTAGAATAGATGGAACTCCGTTCCAATATCCCGATGAATTTTCGACCCCCAAATCTAAAATTTTGGTTTAAATGAACTAAATTTACTTAGAAAATGTGTTTGAAGCAATCGCGACCAATCCACCGTATTGCTTTCTCCACCAACTCTATGAGCGAGTCCTAATATCCTTCGAGCAACCCCCAGAATAGATGGAACTCCGTTCCAATATTCCGAAGAATTTTCGACCCCTCAATCTCAAATTTTGGTTTAAATGGCTTAAATTTACTTAGAAAATGTGTTTGAAGCAATCGCGACCAATCCACCGTATTGCTTTCTCTACCAACTCTTTGAGCGAGTCCTAATATCCTTCTAGCATCCCCCAGAATAGATGGAACTCCGTTCCAATATTTCGATGAATTTTTGACCCCTCAATCTCAAATTTTGGTTAAAATGAACTAAATTTACTTAGAAAATGTGTTTGAGGCAATCGCGACCAATCCACCGGATTGCTTTCTCCACCAAGTCTTTGAGCGAGTCTCAATATCTTTCTAGGAACCCCCGGAATAGATGGAACTCCGTTCCAATATCCCGATAAATTTTTGACCCCTAAATCTCAAATTTTGGTTTAAATGAACTAAATTTACTTAGAAAATGTGTTTGAGGCAATTGCGACCAATCCACCGTATTGCTTTCTCTCCCAACTCTTTGAGCGAGTCCCAATATCCTTTTAGGAACCCCCAGAATAGATGGAACTCCGTTCCAATATCCCGGTGAATTTTTGACCCCCAAATCTAAATTTTGGTTTAAATGAACTAAATATACTTAGAAAAAGTGTTTGAGGTTATCGCGACCAATCCACCGGATTGCTTTATCTACCAACTCCTTAAGCGAGTCCCAATATCCTTAAAGCAACCCCCAGAATAAAAGGAACTCCGTTCCAATATTCCGATTAATTTTTGACCCCTCAATCTCAAATTTTGGTTTAAATGAATTAAATTTACTTAGAAAATGTGTTTGAGGCAATCGCGACCAATCCACCGGATTGCCTTCTCCACCAAGTCTTTGAGCGAGTCCCAAAATCCTTCTAGCAACCCCCAGAATAGATGGAACTCCGTTCCAATATCCCGATTAATTTTTGACCTCTAAATCACAAATTTTGGTTTAAATGAACTAAATTTACTTAGAGAATGTGTTTGAGGCAATCGCTACCAATCCACCAGATTGCTTTCTCCACCAACTCTTTGACCGAGTCCCAATATCCTCCTAGGAACCCCCAGAATAGATGGAACTCCGTTTCAATATCCCGATTAATTTTTGACCCCCAAATCTAAAATTTTGGTTTAAATGAACTAAATATAATTAGAAAAAGTAATTAAGGCAATCGCGACCAATCCACGGGATTTTTCTACCAACTCCTTGAGCGAGTCCCAATATCCTTCAAGCAACCCCCAGAATAGATGGAACTCCGTTTCAATATCCCGATGAATTTTTGACCATTAAATCTCAAATTTTGGTTTAAATGAACTAAATTTACTTAGAAAATGTGTTTGAGGCAATCGCGACCAATCCACCGGATTGCTTTCTCCGCCAACTCTTTGAGCGAGTCCCAATATCCTTCTAGCAACCCCCAGAATAGATGGAACTCCGTTCCAATATTCTGATTAATTTTTGACCCCTCAATCTCAAATTTTGGTTTAAATGAACTCAATTTACTTAGAAAATGTGTTTGAGGCAATCGCGACCAATCCACCGGATTGCTTTCTCCACCAAGTCTTTGAGCGAGTCTCAATATCCTTCTAGGAACCTCCGGAATAGATGGAACTCCGTTCCAATATCCCGATAAATTTTTGACCCCTAAATCTCAAATTTTAGTTAAAATGAACTAAATTTACTTAGAAAATGTGTTTGAGGCAATCGCGACCAATCCACCTAATTGCTTTCTCCACCTACTCTTTAAGCGAGTCCCAATATCCTTCTAGCAACCCCCAGAATAGATGGAACTTCATTCCAATATCCCGATGAATTTTTGACCTCTAAATCACAAATGTTGGTTTAAATGAACTAAATTTACTTAGAAAATGTGTTTGAGGCAATCGCTACCAATCCACCAGATTGCTTTCTCCACCAACTCTTTGCGCGAGTCCCAATATCCTCCTAGGAACCCCCAGAATAGATGGAACTCCGTTTCAATATCCCGATTAATTTTTGACCCCCAAATCTAAAATTTTGGTTTAAATGAAATAAATATAATTAGAAAAAGTAATTAAAGCAATCGCGACCAATCCACGGGATTTTTCTACCAACTCCTTGAGCGAGTCCCAATATCCTTCAAGCAACCCCCAGAGTAGATGGAACTCCGTTTCAATATCCCGATGAATTTTTTGACCATTAAATCTCAAATTTTGGTTTAAATGAACTAAATTTACTTAGAAAATGTGTTTGAGGCAATCGCGACCAATCCACCGGATTGCTTTCTCCGCCAACTCTTTGAGCGAGTCCCAATATCCTTCTAGCAACCCCCAAGAATAGATGGAACTCCGTTCCAATATCCCGATGAATTTTTGATCACTAAATCTCAAATTTTGGTCTAAATTAACTAAATTTACTTTGGAAATGTGTTTCAGGCAATCGCGACCAATGCACCATATCGCTTTCTCCACCAACTCTTTGAGCGAGTCCCAATATCCTTCTACGAACCCTGGAATAGATGGAACTCCTTTCCAATATCCCGGTCAAGTTTTTGACCCATAAATCTAAATATTTGGTTTAAATGAACTATATATACTTAGAAAAAGTGTTTGAGGCAATCACGACCAATCCACCGGATTGCTTTGTCCACCAACTCCTTTAGCGAGTCCCAATATCCTTCAAACAACCCCCCATAATAGATGGAACTCCGTTCCAATATCCCGATGAATTTTTGAACCCTAAATGTCAAATTTTGTTTTAAATGAACTAAATTTACTTAGAAAATGTGTTTGAGGCAATCGTGACCAATCCACCAGATTACTTTATCCACCAACTTTTTGAGCGAGTCCCAATATCCTTCAAGCAACCCCCAGAATAGATGGAACTCCGTTTCAATATCCCGATTAATTTTTGACCCCCAAATCTAAAATTTTAGTTTAAATAAACTAAATTTACTTAGAAAAAGTGTTTGAGGCAATCGCGACCAATCCACCGGATTGCTTTGTCCACCAACTCCTTTAGCGAGTCCCAATATCCTTCAAGCAACCCCCAGAATAGATGGAACTCCGTTTCAATATCCTGATGCATTTTTGACCCCCAAATCTAAAATTTTGGTTTAAATGAACTAAATTTACTTAGAAAATGTGTTTGAGGCAATCGCGACCAATCCACCGTATTGCTTTGTCCACCAACTCCTTTAGCGAGTCCCAATATCCTTCAAACAACCCCCCATAATAGATGGAACTCCGTTCCAATATCCCGATGAATTTTTGAACCCTAAATGTCAAATTTTGTTTTAAATGAACTAAATTTACTTAGAAAATGTGTTTGAGGCAATCGTGACCAATCCACCAGATTGCTTTATCCACCAACTTTTTGAGCGAGTCCCAATATCCTTCAAGCAACCCCCAGAATAGATGGAACTCCGTTTCAATATCCCGATTAATTTTTGACCCCCAAATCTAAAATTTTAGTTTAAATAAACTAAATTTACTTAGAAAAAGTGTTTGAGGCAATCGCGACCAATCCACCGGATTGCTTTGTCCACCAACTCCTTTAGCGAGTCCCAATATCCTTCAAGCAACCCCCAGAATAGATGGAACTCCGTTTCAATATCCTGATGCATTTTTGACCCCCAAATCTAAAATTTTGGTTTAAATGAACTAAATTTACTTAGAAAATGTGTTTGAGGCAATCGCGACCAATCCACCGTATTGCTTTCTCTACCAACTCTTTAAGCGAGTCCTAATATCCTTCTAGCAACCCCCAGAATAGATGGAACTCCGTTCCAATATTCCGATGAATTTTTGACCCCTCAATCTCAAATTTTGGTTTAAATGAACTAAATTTACTTAGAAAATGTATTTGAGGCAATCGCGACCAATCCACCGGATTGCTTTCTCCTCCAAGTCTTTGAGCGAGTCTCAATATCCTTCTAGGAACCCCCGGAATAGATGGAACTCCGTTCCAATATCCCGATAAATTTTTGACGCCTCAATCTCAAATTTTGGTTAAAATGAACTAAATTTACTTAGAAAATGTGTTTGAGGCAATCGCGACCAAACCACCGGATTGCTTTCTCCACCAAGTCTTTGAGCGAGTCTCAATATCCTTCTAGGAACCCCCGGAATAGATGGAACTCCGTTCCAATATCCCGATAAATTTTTGACCCCTAAATCTCAAATTTTAGTTCAAATGAACTAAATTTACTTAGAAAATGTGTTTGAGGCAATCGCGACCAATCCACCTGATTGCTTTCTCCACCTACTCTTTAAGCGAGTCCCAATATCCTTCTAGCAACCCCCAGAATAGATGGAACTCCGTTCCAATATCCCGATGAATTTTTGACCTCTAAATCACAAATGTTGGTTTAAATGAACTAAATTTACTTAGAAAATGTGTTTGAGGCAATCGCTACCAATCCACCAGATTGCTTTCTCCACCAACTCTTTGCGCGAGTCCCAATATCCTCCTAGGAACCCCCAGAATAGATGGAACTCCGTTTCAATATCCCGATTAATTTTTGACCCCCAAATCTAAAATTTTGGTTTAAATGAAATAAATATAATTAGAAAAAGTAATTAAGGCAATCGCGACCAATCCACGAGATTTTTCTACCAACTCCTTGAGCGAGTCCCAATATCCTTCAAGCAACCCCCAGAGTAGATGGAACTCCGTTTCAATATCCCGATGAATTTTTGACCATTAAATCTCAAATTTTGGTTTAAATGAACTAAATTTACTTAGAAAATGTGTTTGAGGCAATCGCGACCAATCCACCGGATTGCTTTCTCCGCCAACTCTTTGAGCGAGTCCCAATATCCTTCTAGCAACCCCCAAGAATAGATGGAACTCCGTTCCAATATCCCGATGAATTTTTGATCACTAAATCTCAAATTTTGGTCTAAATTAACTAAATTTACTTTGGAAATGTGTTTCAGGCAATCGCGACCAATGCACCATATTGCTTTCTCCACCAACTCTTTGAGCGAGTCCCAATATCCTTCTACGAACCCTGGAATAGATGGAACTCCTTTCCAATATCCCGGTCAAGTTTTTGACCCATAAATCTAAATATTTGGTTTAAATGAACTATATATACTTAGAAAAAGTGTTTGAGGCAATCACGACCAATCCACCGGATTGCTTTGTCCACCAACTCCTTTAGCGAGTCCCAATATCCTTCAAACAACCCCCCATAATAGATGGAACTCCGTTCCAATATCCCGATGAATTTTTGAACCCTAAATGTCAAATTTTGTTTTAAATGAACTAAATTTACTTAGAAAATGTGTTTGAGGCAATCGTGACCAATCCACCAGATTGCTTTATCCACCAACTTTTTGAGCGAGTCCCAATATCCTTCAAGCAACCCCCAGAATAGATGGAACTCCGTTTCAATATCCCGATTAATTTTTGACCCCCAAATCTAAAATTTTAGTTTAAATAAACTAAATTTACTTAGAAAAAGTGTTTGAGGCAATCGCGACCAATCCACCGGATTGCTTTGTCCACCAACTCCTTTAGCGAGTCCCAATATCCTTCAAGCAACCCCCAGAATAGATGGAACTCCGTTTCAATATCCTGATGCATTTTTGACCCCCAAATCTAAAATTTTGGTTTAAATGAACTAAATTTACTTAGAAAATGTGTTTGAGGCAATCGCGACCAATCCACCGTATTGCTTTCTCTACCAACTCTTTGAGCGAGTCCTAATATCCTTCTAGCAACCCCCAGAATAGATGGAACTCCGTTCCAATATTTCGATGAATTTTTGACCCCTCAATCTCAAATTTTGGTTTAAATGAACTAAATTTACTTAGAAAATGTATTTGAGGCAATCGCGACCAATCCACCGGATTGCTTTCTCCTCCAAGTCTTTGAGCGAGTCTCAATATCCTTCTAGGAACCCCCGGAATAGATGGAACTCCGTTCCAATATCCCGATAAATTTTTGACGCCTCAATCTCAAATTTTGGTTAAAATGAACTAAATTTACTTAGAAAATGTGTTTGAGGCAATCGCGACCAAACCACCGGATTGCTTTCTCCACCAAGTCCTTGAGCGAGTCTCAATATCCTTCTAGGAACCCCCGGAATAGATGGAACTCCGTTCCAATATCCCGATAAATTTTTGACCCCTAAATCTCAAATTTTAGTTCAAATGAACTAAATTTACTTAGAAAATGTGTTTGAGGCAATCGCGACCAATCCACCTGATTGCTTTCTCCACCTACTCTTTAAGCGAGTCCCAATATCCTTCTAGCAACCCCCAGAATAGATGGAACTCCGTTCCAATATCCCGATGAATTTTTGACCTCTAAATCACAAATGTTGGTTTAAATGAACTAAATTTACTTAGAAAATGTGTTTGAGGCAATCGCTACCAATCCACCAGATTGCTTTCTCCACCAACTCTTTGAGCGAGTCCCAATATCCTCCTAGGAACCCCCAGAATAGATGGAACTCCGTTTTAATATCCCGATTAATTTTTGACCCCCAAATCTAAAATTTTGGTTTAAATGAACTAAATATAATTAGAAAAAGTAATTAAGGCAATCGCGACCAATCCACGGGATTTTTCTACCAACTCCTTGAGCGAGTCCCAATATCCTTCAAGCAACCCCCAGAATAGATGGAACTCCGTTTCAATATCCCGATGAATTTTTGACCATTAAATCTCAAATTTTGGTTTAAATGAACTAAATTTACTTAGAAAATGTGTTTGAGGCAATCGCGACCAATCCACCGGATTGCTTTCTCCGCCAACTCTTTGAGCGAGTCCCAATATCCTTCTAGCAACCCCCAAGAATAGATGGAACTCCGTTCCAATATCCCGATGAATTTTTGATCACTAAATCTCAAATTTTGGTCTAAATGAACTAAATTTACTTAGGAAATGTGTTTCAGGCAATCGCGACCAATGCACCATATTGCTTTCTCCACCAACTCTTTGAGCGAGTCCCAATATCCTTCTACGAACCCCGGAATAGATGCAACTCCTTTCCAATATCCCGGTCAAGTTTTTGACCCATAAATCTAAATATTTGGTTTAAATGAACTATATATACTTAGAAAAAGTGTTTGAGGCAATCACGACCAATCCACCGGATTGCTTTGTCCACCAACTCCTTTAGCGAGTCCCAATATCCTTCAAACAACCCCCCATAATAGATGGAACTCCGTTCCAATATCCCGATGAATTTTTGAACCCTAAATGTCAAATTTTGTTTTAAATGAACTAAATTTACTTAGAAAATGTGTTTGAGGCAATCGTGACCAATCCACCAGATTGCTTTATCTACCAACTCTTTGAGCGAGTCCCAATATCCTTCAAGCAACCCCCAGAATAGATGGAACTCCGTTTCAATATCCCGATTAATTTTTGACCCCCAAATCTAAAATTTTAGTTTAAATAAACTAAATTTACTTAGAAAAAGTGTTTGAGGCAATCGCGACCAATCCACCGGATTGCTTTGTCCACCAACTCCTTTAGCGAGTCCCAATATCCTTCAAGCAACCCCCAGAATAGATGGAACTCCGTTTCAATATCCTGATGAATTTTTGACCCCCAAATCTAAAATTTTGGTTTAAATGAACTAAATTTACTTAGAAAATGTGTTTGAGGCAATCGCGACCAATCCACCGTATTGCTTTCTCTACCAACTCTTTGAGCGAGTCCTAATATCCTTCTAGCAACCCCCAGAATAGATGGAACTCCGTTCCAGTATTCCGATGAATTTTTGACCCCTCAATCTCAAATTTTGGTTTAAATGAACTAAATTTACTTAGAAAATGTGTTTGAGGCAATCGCGACCAATCCACCGGATTGCTTTCTCCACCAAGTCTTTGAGCGAGTCTCAATATCCTTCTAGGAACCCCCGGAATAGATGGAACTCCGTTCCAATATCCCGATAAATTTTTGACCCCTAAATCTCAAATTTTGGTTAAAATGAACTAAATTTACTTAGAAAATTTGTTTGAGGCAATCGCGACCAATCCACCGGATTGCTTTCTCCACCAAGTCTTTGAGCGAGTCTCAATATCCTTCTAGGAACCCCCGGAATAGATGGAACTCCGTTCCAATATCCCGATAAATTTTTGACCCCTAAATCTCAAATTTTAGTTAAAATGAACTAAATTTACTTAGAAAATGTGTTTGAGGCAATCGCGACCAATCCACCTGATTGCTTTCTCCACCTACTCTTTAAGCGAGTCCCAATATCCTTCTAGCAACCCCCAGAATAGATGGAACTCCGTTCCAATATCCCGATGAATTTTTGACCTCTAAATCACAAATGTTGGTTTAAATGAACTAAATTTACTTAGAAAATGTGTTTGAGGCAATCGCTACCAATCCACCAGATTGCTTTCTCCACCAACTCTTTGCGCGAGCCCAATATCCTCCTAGGAACCCCCAGAATAGATGGAACTCCGTTTCAATATCCCGATTAATTTTTGACCCCCAAATCTAAAATTTTGGTTTAAATGAACTAAATATAATTAGAAAAAGTAATTAAGGCAATCGCGACCAATCCACGGGATTTTTCTACCAACTCCTTGAGCGAGTCCCAATATCCTTCAAGCAACCCCCAGAATAGATGGAACTCCGTTTCAATATCCCGATGAATTTTTGACCATTAAATCTCAAATTTTGGTTTAAATGAACTAAATTTACTTAGAAAATGTGTTTGAGGCAATCGCGACCAATCCACCGGATTGCTTTCTCCGCCAACTCTTTGAGCGAGTCCCAATATCCTTCTTGCAACCCCCAAGAATAGATGGAACTCCGTTACAATATCCCGATGAATTTTTGATCACTAAATCTCAAATTTTGGTCTAAATTAACTAAATTTACTTAGGAAATGTGTTTCAGGCAATCGCGACCAATGCACCATATTGCTTTCTCCACCAACTCTTTGAGCGAGTCCCAATATCCTTCTACGAACCCCGGAATAGATGGAACTCCGTTCCAATATCCCGGTCAATTTTTGACCCATAAATCTAAATATTTGGTTTAAATGAACTAAATATACTTGGAAAAAGTGTTTGAGGCAATCACGACCAATCCACCGGATTGCTTTGTCCACCAACTCCTTTAGCGAGTCCCAATATCCTTCAAACAACCCCCCGTAAAAGATGGAACTCCGTTCCAATATCCCGATGAATTTTTGAACCCTAAATGTCAAATTTTGTTTTAAATGAACTAAATTTACTTAGAAAATGTGTTTGAGGCAATCGTGACCAATCCACCAGATTGCTTTATCCACCAACACTTTGAGCGAGTCCCAATATCCTTCAAGCAACCCCCAGAATAGATGGAACTCCGTTTCAATATCCCGATTAATTTTTGACCCCCAAATCTAAAATTTTAGTTTAAATAAACTTAATTTACTTAGAAAAAGTGTTTGAGGCAATCGCGACCAATCCACCGGATTGCTTTGTCCACCAACTCCTTTAGCGAGTCCCAATATCCTTCAAGCAACCCCCAGAATAGATGGAACTCCGTTTCAATATCCTGATGAATTTTTGACCCCCAAATCTAAAATTTTGGTTTAAATGAACTAAATTTACTTAGAAAATGTGTTTGAGGCAATCGCGACCAATCCACCGTATTGCTTTCTCTACCAACTCTTTGAGCGAGTCCTAATATCCTTCTAACAACCCCCAGAATAGATGGAACTCCGTTCCAATATTCCGATGAATTTTTGACCCCTCAATCTCAAATTTTGGTTTAAATGAACTAAATTTACTTAGAAAATGTGTTTGAGGCAATCGCGACCAATCCACCGGATTGCTTTCTCCACCAAGTCTTTGAGCGAGTCTCAATATCCTTATAGGAACCCCCGGAATAGATGGAACTCCGTTCCAATATCCCGATAAATTTTTGTCCCCTAAATCTCAAATTTTAGTTAAAATGAACTAAATTTACTTAGAAAATGTGTTTGAGGCAATCGCGACCAATCCACCTGATTGCTTTCTCCACCTACTCTTTAAGCGAGTCCCAATATCCTTCTAGCAACCCCCAGAATAGATGGAACGCCGTTCCAATATCCCGATGAATTTTTGACCTCTAAATCTCAAATTTTGGTTTAAATGAACTAAATTTACTTAGAATTTGTGTTTGAGGCAATCGCTACCAATCCACCGGTTGCTTTCTCCACCAACTCTTTGCGCGAGCCCAATATCCTCCTAGGAACCCCCAGAATAGATGGAACTCCGTTTCAATATCCCGATTAATTTTTGACCCCCAAATCTAAAATTTTGGTTTAAATGAACTAAATATAATTAGAAAAAGTAATTGAGGCAATCGCGACCAGTCCACGGGATTTCTCTACCAACTCCTTGAGCGAGTCCCAATATCCTTCAAGCAACCCCCAGAATAGATGGAACTCCGTTTCAATATCCCGATGAATTTTTGACCTCTAAATCTCAAATTTTGGTTTAAATGAACTAAATTTACTTAGAAAATGTGTTTGAGGCAATCGCGACCAATCCACCGGATTGCTTTCTCCACTAACTCTTTGAGCGAGTCTCAATATCCTTCTAGCAACCCCTCAGAATAGATGGAACTCCGTTCCAATATCCCGATGAATTTTTGACCACTAAATCTCAAATTTTGGTCTAAATGAACTAAATTTACTTAGGAAATGTGTTTTAGGCAATCACGACCAATGCACCATATTGCTTTCTCCACCAACTCTTTGAGCGAGTCCCAATATCCATCTAGCAACCCCCCAGAATAGATGGAACTCTGTTCCAATATCCCGATGAATTTTTGACCACTAAATCTCAAATTTTGGTTTAAATGAACTAAATTTACTTAGAAAAAGTGTTTGAGGCAATCGCGACCAATCCACCGGATTGCTTTGTCCACCAACTCCTTTAGCGAGTCCCAATATCCTTCTACGAACCCCGGAATAGATGGAACTCCGTTCCAATATCCCGGTCAATTTTTGACCCATAAATCTAAATATTTGGTTTAAATGAACTAAATATACTTAGAAAATGTGTTTAATGCAATCGCGACCAATCCACCATATTGCTTTCTCCACCTACTCTTAAAGCGAGTCCCAATATCCTTCTATAACCCCCAGAATAGATGGAACTCCGTTCCAATATCCCGATGAATTTTTGACCTCTAAATCTCAAATTTTGGTTTAAATGAACTAAATTTACTTAGAATTTGTGTTTGAGGCAATCGCTACCAATCCACCAGATTGCTTTATCCACCAACTCTTTGAGCGAGTCCCAATATCCTCCTAGGAACCCCCAGAATAGATGGAACTCCGTTTCAATATCCCGATTAATTTTTGACCCCCAAATCTAAAATTTTGGTTTAAATGAACTAAATATAATTAGAAAAAGTAATTGAGGCAATCGCGACCAATGCACCATATTGCTTTCTCCACCAACTCTTTGAGCGAGTCCCAATATCCTTCTAGCAACCCCCCAGAATAGATGGAACTCTGTTCCAATATCCCGATGAATTTTTGACCACTAAATCTCAAATTTTGGTTTAAATGAACTAAATTTACTTAGAAAATGTGTTTGAGGCAATCGCGACCAATCCACCATATTGCTTTCTCCACCAACTCTTTGAGCGAGTCCCAATATCCTTCTACGAACCCCGGAATAGATGGAACTCCGTTCCAATATCCCGGTCAATTTTTGACCCATAAATCTAAATATTTGGTTTAAATGAACTAAATATACTTAGAAAAAGTGTTTGAGGCAATCACGACCAATCCACCGGATTGCTTTGTCCACCAACTCCTTTAGCGAGTCCCAATACCCTTCAAACAACCCCCCAGAATAGATGGAACTCCGTTCCAATATCCCGATGAATTTTTGAACCCTAAATGTCAAATTTTGTTTTAAATGAACTAAATTTACTTAGAAAATGTGTTTGAGGCAATCGCGACCAATCCACCGTATTGCTTTCTCTACCAACTCTTTGAGCGAGTCCTAATATCCTTCTAGCAACCCCCAGAATAGATGGAACTCTGTTCCAATATTCCGATGAATTTTTGACCCCTAAATCTCTAATTTTGGTTTAAATGAACTAAATTTACTTAGAAAATGTGTTTGAGGCAATCGCGACCAATCCACCGTATTGCTTTCTCTACCAACTCTTTGAGCGAGTCCCAATATCCTTTTAGGAACCCCCGGAATAGATGGAACTCCGTTCCATTATCCCGGTGAAATTTTGACCCCCAAATCTAAATTTTGGTTTAAATGAACTAAATATACTTAGAAAAAGCGTTTGAGGCAATCGCGGCCAATCCACCGGATTGCTTTATCTACCAACTCCTTAAGCGAGTCCCAATATCCTTCAAGCAACCCCCAGAATAGATGGAACTCCGTTTCACTATCCCGATGAATTTTTGACCCCCAAATCTAAAATTTAGGTTTAAATGAACTAAATTTACTTAGAAAATGTGTTTGAGGCAATCGCGACCAATCCACCTGATTGCTTTCTCCACCAACTCTTTGAGCGAGTCCCAATATCCTTCTAGGAACCCCGAAATAGATGGAACTCCGTTCCAATATCCCGGTGAATTTTTTACCCATAAATCTAAATATTTGGTTTAAATGAACTAAATATACTTAGAAATAGTGTTTGAGGTAATCGCGACCAATCCACCGGATTGTTTTGTCCACCAACTCCTTTAGCGAGTCCCAATATCCTTTTAGGAACCCCAGAATAGATGGAACTCCGTTCCAATATCCCGGTGAATTTTTGACCCACAACTCTAAATTATGGTTTAAATGAACTAAATATACTTAGAAAATGTGTTTGAGGCAATCGCGACCAATCCACCGGATTGCTTTCTCCACCAAGTCTTTGAGCGAGTCTCAATATCCTTCTAGGAACCCCCGGAATAGATGGAACTCCGTTCCAATATCCCGATAAATTTTTGACCCCTAAATCTCAAATTTTGGTTAAAATGAACTAAATTTACTTAGAAAATGTGTTTGAGGCAATCGCGACCAATCCACCGGATTGCTTTCTCCACCAAGTCTTTGAGCGAGTCTCAATATCCTTCTAGGAACCCCCGGAATAGATGGAACTCCGTTCCAATATCCCGATAAATTTTTGACCCCTAAATCTCAAATTTTGGTTAAAATGAACTAAATTTACTTAGAAAATGTGTTTGAGGCAATCGCGACCAATCCACCGTCTTGCTTTCTCTACCAACTCTTTGAGCGAGTCCCAATATCCTTCTAGCAACCCCCAGAATAGATGGAACTCCGTTCCAATATCCCGATGAATTTTTGACCTCTAAATCACAAATTTTGGTTTAAATGAACTAAATTTACTTAGAAAATGTGTTTGAGGCAATCGTGACCAATCCACCAGATTGCTTTATCCACCAACACTTTGAGCGAGTCCCAATATCCTTCTAGCAACCCCCAGAATAGATGGAACTCCGTTCCAATATCCCGATGAATTTTTGACCTCTAAATCACAAATTTTGGTTTAAATGAACTAAATTTACTTAGAAAATGTGTTTGAGGCAATCGCTACCAATCCACCAGATTGCTTTATCCACCAACTCTTTGAGCGAGTCCCAATATCCTCCTAGGAACCCCCAGAATAGATGGAACTCCGTTTCAATATCCCGATTAATTTTTGACCCCCAAATCTAAAATTTTGGTTTAAATGAACTAAATATAATTAGAAAAAGTAATTGAGGCAATCGCGACCAATGCACCATATTGCTTTCTCCACCAACTCTTTGAGCGAGTCCCAATATCCTTCTAGCAACCCCCCAGAATAGATGGAACTCTGTTCCAATATCCCGATGAATTTTTGACCACTAAATCTCAAATTTTGGTTTAAATGAACTAAATTTACTTAGAAAATGTGTTTGAGGCAATCGCGACCAATCCACCATATTGCTTTCTCCACCAACTCTTTGAGCGAGTCCCAATATCCTTCTACGAACCCCGGAATAGATGGAACTCCGTTCCAATATCCCGGTCAATTTTTGACCCATAAATCTAAATATTTGGTTTAAATGAACTAAATATACTTAGAAAAAGTGTTTGAGGCAATCACGACCAATCCACCGGATTGCTTTGTCCACCAACTCCTTTAGCGAGTCCCAATACCCTTCAAACAACCCCCCAGAATAGATGGAACTCCGTTCCAATATCCCGATGAATTTTTGAACCCTAAATGTCAAATTTTGTTTTAAATGAACTAAATTTACTTAGAAAATGTGTTTGAGGCAATCGCGACCAATCCACCGTATTGCTTTCTCTACCAACTCTTTGAGCGAGTCCTAATATCCTTCTAGCAACCCCCAGAATAGATGGAACTCTGTTCCAATATTCCGATGAATTTTTGACCCCTAAATCTCTAATTTTGGTTTAAATGAACTAAATTTACTTAGAAAATGTGTTTGAGGCAATCGCGACCAATCCACCGTATTGCTTTCTCTACCAACTCTTTGAGCGAGTCCCAATATCCTTTTAGGAACCCCCGGAATAGATGGAACTCCGTTCCATTATCCCGGTGAAATTTTGACCCCCAAATCTAAATTTTGGTTTAAATGAACTAAATATACTTAGAAAAAGCGTTTGAGGCAATCGCGGCCAATCCACCGGATTGCTTTATCTACCAACTCCTTAAGCGAGTCCCAATATCCTTCAAGCAACCCCCAGAATAGATGGAACTCCGTTTCACTATCCCGATGAATTTTTGACCCCCAAATCTAAAATTTAGGTTTAAATGAACTAAATTTACTTAGAAAATGTGTTTGAGGCAATCGCGACCAATCCACCTGATTGCTTTCTCCACCAACTCTTTGAGCGAGTCCCAATATCCTTCTAGGAACCCCGAAATAGATGGAACTCCGTTCCAATATCCCGGTGAATTTTTTACCCATAAATCTAAATATTTGGTTTAAATGAACTAAATATACTTAGAAATAGTGTTTGAGGTAATCGCGACCAATCCACCGGATTGTTTTGTCCACCAACTCCTTTAGCGAGTCCCAATATCCTTTTAGGAACCCCAGAATAGATGGAACTCCGTTCCAATATCCCGGTGAATTTTTGACCCACAACTCTAAATTATGGTTTAAATGAACTAAATATACTTAGAAAATGTGTTTGAGGCAATCGCGACCAATCCACCGGATTGCTTTCTCCACCAAGTCTTTGAGCGAGTCTCAATATCCTTCTAGGAACCCCCGGAATAGATGGAACTCCGTTCCAATATCCCGATAAATTTTTGACCCCTAAATCTCAAATTTTGGTTAAAATGAACTAAATTTACTTAGAAAATGTGTTTGAGGCAATCGCGACCAATCCACCGGATTGCTTTCTCCACCAAGTCTTTGAGCGAGTCTCAATATCCTTCTAGGAACCCCCGGAATAGATGGAACTCCGTTCCAATATCCCGATAAATTTTTGACCCCTAAATCTCAAATTTTGGTTAAAATGAACTAAATTTACTTAGAAAATGTGTTTGAGGCAATCGCGACCAATCCACCGTCTTGCTTTCTCTACCAACTCTTTGAGCGAGTCCCAATATCCTTCTAGCAACCCCCAGAATAGATGGAACTCCGTTCCAATATCCCGATGAATTTTTTGACCTCTAAATCACAAATTTTGGTTTAAATGAACTAAATTTACTTAGAAAATGTGTTTGAGGCAATCGCTACCAATCCACCAGATTGCTTTTTCCACCAACTCTTTGAGCGAGTCCCAATATCCTCCTAGGAACCCCCAGAATAGATGGAACTCCGTTTCAATATCCCGATTAATTTTTGACCCCCAAATCTAAAATTTTGGTTTAAATGAACTAAATATAATTAGAAAAAGTAATTAAGGCAATCGCGACCAATCCACGGGATTTTTCTACCAACTCCTTGAGCGAGTCCCAATATCCTTCAAGCAACCCCCAGAATAGAAGGAACTCCGTTTCAATATCCCGAAGAATTTTTGACCATTAAATCTCAAATTTTGGTTTAAATGAACTAAATTTACTTAGAAAATGTGTTTGAGGCAATCGCGACCAATCCACCGGATTGCTTTCTCCGCCAACTCTTTGAGCGAGTCCCAATATCCTTCTAGCAACCCCCAGAATAGATGGAACTCCGTTCCAATATCCCGATGAATTTTTGATCACTAAATTTCAAATTTTGGTCTAAATGAACTAAATTTACTTAGGAAATGTGTTTCAGGCAATCGCGACCAATGCACCATATTGCTTTCTCCACCAACTCTTTGAGCGAGTCCCAATATCCTTCTAGCAACCCCCCATAATAGATGGAACTCTGTTCCAATATCTCGATGAATTTTTGACCACTAAATCTCAAATTTTGGTTTAAATAAACTAAATTTACTTAGAAAATGTGTTTGAGGCAATCGCGACCAATCCACCATATTGCTTTCTCCACCAACTCTTTGAGCGAGTCCCAATATCCTTCTACGAACCCCGGAATAGATGGAACTCCGTTCCAATATCCCGGTCAGTTTTTGACCCATAAATCTAAATATTTTGTTTAAATGAACAAAATATACTTAGAAAAAGTGTTTGAGGCAATCACGACCAATCCACCGGATTGCTTTGTCCACCAACTCCTTTAGCGAGTCCAAATATCCTTCAAACAACCCCCCAGAATAGATGGAACTCCGTTCCAATGTCCCGATGAATTTTTGAACCCTAAATATCAAATTTTGTTTTAAATGAACTAAATTTACTTAGAAACTGTGTTTGAGGCAATCGCGACCAATCCACCAGATTGCTTTCTCCACCAACTCTTTGAGCGAGTCCCAATATCCTTCAAGCAACCCCCAGAATAGATGGAACTCCGTTTCAATATCCCGATTAATTTTTGACCCCCAAATCTAAAATTTTGTGTTTAAATGAACTAAATTTACTTAGAAAAAGTGTTTGAGGCAATCGCGACCAATCCACCGGATTGCTTTGTCCACCAACTCCTTTAGCGAGTCCCAATATCCTTCAAGCAACCCCCAGAATAGATGGAACTCCGTTTCAATATCCTGATGAATTTTTGACCCCCAAATCTAAAATTTTGGTTTAAATGAACTAAATTTACTTAGAAAATGTGTTTGAGGCAATCGCGACCAATCCACCGTATTGCTGTCTCTACCAACTCTTTGAGCGAGTCCTAATATCCTTCTAGCAACCCCTAGAATAGATGGAACTCCATTCCAATATTCCGATGAATTTTTGACCCCTCAATCTCAAATTTTGGTTTAAATGAACTAAATTTACTTAGAAAATGTGTTTGAGGCAATCACGACTAATCCACCGGATTGCTTTCTCCACCAAGTCTTTGAGCGAGTCTCAATATCCTTCTAGGAACCCCCGGAATAGATGGAACTCCGTTCCAATATCCCGATAAATTTTTGACCCCCTAAATCTCAAATTTTGGTTAAAATGAACTAAATTTACTTAGAAAATGTGTTTGAGGCAATCGCGACCACTCCACCGTATTGCTTTCTCTACCAACTCTTTGAGCGAGTCCTAATATCCTTCTAGCAACCCCCAGAATAGATGGAACTCCGTTCCAATATTCTGATGAATTTTTGACCCCTAAATCTCAAATTTTGGTTAAAATGAACTAAATTTACTTAGAAAATGTGTTTGAGGCAATCGCGACCAATCCACCGGATTGCTTTCTCCACCAAGTCTTTGAGCGAGTCTCAATATCCTTCTAGGAACCCCCGGAATAGATGGAACTCCGTTCCAATATCCCGATAAATTTTTGACCCCTAAATCTCAAATTTTGGTTAAAATGAACTAAATTTACTTAGAAAATGTGTTTGAGGCAATCGCGACCAATCCACCGTCTTGCTTTCTCTTCCAACTCTTTGAGCGAGTCCCAATATCCTTCTAGCAACCCCCAGAATAGATGGAACTCCGTTCCAATATCCCGATGAATTTTTGACCTCTAAATCACAAATTTTGGTTTAAATGT
>JAYMFD010003494.1:55000-57500 GCA_035771175.1 Paratinospora sagittata | reverse complement strand
CATGCCCAGGTCGTGCCCGGGACGTGCCCAGGCCGTGACCAGGCCGTGCCCAGGCCGTGCCCAGGTCGTGACCAGGCCGTGCCCAGGCCGCGACCAGGCCGTGACCAGGCCGTGCCCAGGTCACGCCCAGGCCGTGACCAGGCCGTGCCCTGGTCATGACCATGTCATGCCCAGGTCGTGCCCGGGCCGTGCCCAAGTCTTAGGGACGAGGCCTTGCCCAGGTCATGCCCAGGCCTTGCCCAGGTCACGCCCAGGCCGTGCCCAGGTCACGCCCAGGCCGTGCCCATGTCGTGACCAGGCCGTGCCCAGGTCACGCCCAGGCCGTGCCCAGGGCGTGACCAGGCCGTGCCCAGGTCGTGCCCAGGCCGTGACCAGGCCGTGCCCGGGCCGTGACCAGGCCGTGCCCAGGCCGTGCCCAGGCCGTGCCCAGGCCGTGCCCAGGCCGTGCCCAGGTCGTGACCAGGCCGTGCCCAGGTCGTGACCAGGCCGTGCCCCGGTCGTGCCCAGGCCGTGACCAGGCCGTGCCCAGGTCGTGCCCAGGCCGCGACCAGGCCGTGCCCAGGTCACGCCCAGGCCGTGCCCAGGTCGTGACCAGGCCGTGCCCAGGTCGTGCCCAGGTCGTGACCAGGCCGTGCCCGGGCCGTGCCCAGGTCGTGACCAGGCCGTGCCCGGGCCGTGCCCAGGTCGTGACCAGGCCGTGCCCCGGTCGTGCCCAGGCCGTGACCAGGCCGTGCCAGGTCGTGACCAGGCCGTGCCCAGGTCGTGCCCAGGCCGTGCCCCGGCCGTGCCCAGGTCGTGACCAGGCCGTGCCCAGGTCGTGACCAGGCCGTGCCCCGGTCGTGCCCCGGCCGTGACCAGGCCGTGCCCAGGTCGTGACCAGGCCGTGCCCAGGTCGTGCCCAGGCCGTGCCCAGGCCGTGCCCAGGTCGGGACCAGGCCGTGCCCAGGCCGCGACCAGGCCGTGCCCAGGCCGCGACCAGGCCGTGGCCAGGCCGTGCCCAGGTCACGCCCAGGCCGTGACCAGGCCGTGCCCAAGTCTTAGGGACGAGGCCTTGCCCAGGTCATGCCCAGGCCTTGCCCAGGTCACGCCCAGGCCGTGCCCAGGTCGTGACCAGGCCGTGCCCAGGTCACGCCCAGGCCGTGCCCAGGTCGTGACCAGGCCGTGCCCAGGTCGTGCCCAGGCCGTGACCAGGCCGTGCCCGGGCCGTGACCAGGCCGTGACCAGGCCGTGCCCAGGTCGTGACCAGGCCGTGACCAGGCCGTGCCCTGGCCGTGACCAGGCCGTGACCAGGCCGTGCCCAGGTCGTGACCAGGCCGTGCCCAAGTCTTAGGGACTAGGCCGTGCCCAGGTCGTGCCCAGGCCGTGACCAGGCCGTGCCCAGGTCGTGACCAGGCCGTGCCCAGGGCGTGACCAGGCCGTGCCCAGGTCGTGCCCAGGCCGTGCCCAGGCCGTGCCCAGGTCGTGACCAGGCCGTGCCCAGTCCGTGCCAAGGTCACGCCCAGGCCGTGCCAAGGTCACGCCCAGGCCGTGCCCTGGTCAGGACCAGGCCGTGCCCAGGTCGTGCCCGGGCCGTGCCCAAGTCTTAGGGACGAGGCCTTGCCCAGGTCATGCCCAGGCCTTGCCCAGGTCACGCCCAGGCCGTGCCCAGGTCACGCCCAGGCCGTGCCCAGGTCGTGACCAGGCCGTGCCCAGGTCACGCCCAGGCCGCGCCCAGGCCGTGCCCAGGTCGGGACCAGGCCGCGCCCAGGCCGTGCCCAGGTCGGGACCAGGCCGTGCCCAGGTCGTGCCCGGGCCGTGCCCAAGTCTTAGGGACGAGGCCTTGCCCAGGTCATGCCCAGGTCACGCCCAGGCCGTGCCCAAGTCGTGACCAGGCCGTGCCCAGGTCACGCCCAGGCCGCGCCCAGGCCGTGCCCAGGTCGGGACCAGGCCGTGCCCAGGTCGTGCCCAGGCCGTGACCAGGCCGTGCCCGGGCCGTGACCAGGCCGTGCCCAGGCCGCGCCCAGGTCGTGACCATGTCGTGCCCAGGTCGTGCCCAAGTCTTAGGGACTAGGCCGTGCCCAGGCCATGCCCAGGCCGTGCCCAAGTCTTGGCCTGGTCGCGGCCACGCCGTGCCCGGGTGACGACCAGGCCGTGCTTTGGGCGTCACCGTGCAATCCAAGGTCATGCTCGGGCCCCGACTAATTTAGGTTGGAGAACATTTGGTCATGAAATATAGTTGATATTTTCAATGCCCATTCATCACTTTTAACTCATGACCATCTTATTTGGTTTGTACGAAAGGCTCTGTAACGTTCTTACATGCCTAACCATTAGTTCAATATTATTTTTAACGAATACTCATCACAAATCTAATTTGTGATTTTTCCTTGGATAACATAATTTTTCTAATGCTAATAGTAATTTTTTAAATTTTTTAAAATTTTTTATTCTATTTTTTATATTTTTCTCCTATTTTTTGGAGAAAAAAATTAATAAAAAATAATTTATTTTGAAAAAAAAA
>JAYMFD010003494.1:32500-35000 GCA_035771175.1 Paratinospora sagittata | reverse complement strand
GTGACCAGGCCGTGCCCAGGTCGTGCCCAGGCCGCGACCAGGCCGTGCCCAGGTCACGCCCAGGCCGTGCCCAGGTCGTGACCAGGCCGTGCCCAGGTCGTGCCCAGGCCGTGACCAGGCCGTGCCCGGGCCGTGCCCAGGTCGTGACCAGGCCGTGCCCGGGCCGTGCCCAGGTCGTGACCAGGCCGTGCCCCGGTCGTGCCCAGGCCGTGACCAGGCCGTGCCAGGTCGTGACCAGGCCGTGCCCAGGTCGTGCCCAGGCCGTGCCCCGGCCGTGCCCAGGTCGTGACCAGGCCGTGCCCAGGTCGTGACCAGGCCGTGCCCCGGTCGTGCCCCGGCCGTGACCAGGCCGTGCCCAGGTCGTGACCAGGCCGTGCCCAGGTCGTGCCCAGGCCGTGCCCAGGCCGTGCCCAGGTCGGGACCAGGCCGTGCCCAGGCCGCGACCAGGCCGTGCCCAGGCCGCGACCAGGCCGTGGCCAGGCCGTGCCCAGGTCACGCCCAGGCCGTGACCAGGCCGTGCCCAAGTCTTAGGGACGAGGCCTTGCCCAGGTCATGCCCAGGCCTTGCCCAGGTCACGCCCAGGCCGTGCCCAGGTCGTGACCAGGCCGTGCCCAGGTCACGCCCAGGCCGTGCCCAGGTCGTGACCAGGCCGTGCCCAGGTCGTGCCCAGGCCGTGACCAGGCCGTGCCCGGGCCGTGACCAGGCCGTGACCAGGCCGTGCCCAGGTCGTGACCAGGCCGTGACCAGGCCGTGCCCTGGCCGTGACCAGGCCGTGACCAGGCCGTGCCCAGGTCGTGACCAGGCCGTGCCCAAGTCTTAGGGACTAGGCCGTGCCCAGGTCGTGCCCAGGCCGTGACCAGGCCGTGCCCAGGTCGTGACCAGGCCGTGCCCAGGGCGTGACCAGGCCGTGCCCAGGTCGTGCCCAGGCCGTGCCCAGGCCGTGCCCAGGTCGTGACCAGGCCGTGCCCAGTCCGTGCCAAGGTCACGCCCAGGCCGTGCCAAGGTCACGCCCAGGCCGTGCCCTGGTCAGGACCAGGCCGTGCCCAGGTCGTGCCCGGGCCGTGCCCAAGTCTTAGGGACGAGGCCTTGCCCAGGTCATGCCCAGGCCTTGCCCAGGTCACGCCCAGGCCGTGCCCAGGTCACGCCCAGGCCGTGCCCAGGTCGTGACCAGGCCGTGCCCAGGTCACGCCCATGCCGCGCCCAGGCCGTGCCCAGGTCGGGACCAGGCCGCGCCCAGGCCGTGCCCAGGTCGGGACCAGGCCGTGCCCAGGTCGTGCCCGGGCCGTGCCCAAGTCTTAGGGACGAGGCCTTGCCCAGGTCATGCCCAGGTCACGCCCAGGCCGTGCCCAGGTCGTGACCAGGCCGTGCCCAGGTCACGCCCAGGCCGCGCCCAGGCCGTGCCCAGGTCGGGACCAGGCCGTGCCCAGGTCGTGCCCAGGCCGTGACCAGGCCGTGCCCGGGCCGTGACCAGGCCGTGCCCAGGCCGCGCCCAGGTCGTGACCATGTCGTGCCCAGGTCGTGCCCAAGTCTTAGGGACTAGGCCGTGCCCAGGCCATGCCCAGGCCGTGCCCAAGTCTTGGCCTGGTCGCGGCCACGCCGTGCCCGGGTGACGACCAGGCCGTGCTTTGGGCGTCACCGTGCAATCCAAGGTCATGCTCGGGCCCCGACTAATTTAGGTTGGAGAACATTTGGTCATGAAATATAGTTGATATTTTCAATGCCCATTCATCACTTTTAACTCATGACCATCTTATTTGGTTTGTACGAAAGGCTCTGTAACGTTCTTACATGCCTAACCATTAGTTCAATATTATTTTTAACGAATACTCATCACAAATCTAATTTGTGATTTTTCCTTGGATAACATAATTTTTCTAATGCTAATAGTAATTTTTTAAATTTTTTAAAATTTTTTATTCTATTTTTTATATTTTTCTCCTATTTTTTGGAGAAAAAAATTAATAAAAAATAATTTATTTTGAAAAAAAAAATATTTTTTTATACCAAATAATTCTTTATCACATAAGCTTTCCAATGAGCTATTACTTGTCACGAGATTGCATACGGATTGAAAATAAAGGCCCAGTATGATTGGCCTCAACTTTTGATGTTTCCTTTTGGAGATGAGGTAAAAGCTTAACATCTACTATAGGGGGGAGAGGGTGTTCAGGAGGTTCCACATAGTGTGCTAGACTAGTCCCCCCTCTAGCACACTATCGTCGGGGTGATAGCTTGCTAATAGCGGGGCAATATACGTATTGGATGATCGTTGTGGGTTAAATTTCCCCATTATTAGCTCGGTACCACTCCGGTATCGATTGTCCCTAGATTTTTGTTGCGACCAGGCCGCGACAAGGCTGCGACCAGGCCGTGACCAAGTCGCGACCAGGCCACAAGCAGGAAGTAACCGAAAACCGACCGGGAAGCAACCGAGGGCATTCGAGGTGATATCAAGCTAATAACTGGGCGAATTCGTTGTCGGTTAAATCTCCCTATTATT
>JAYMFD010003494.1:0-2500 GCA_035771175.1 Paratinospora sagittata | reverse complement strand
AGGTCGTGCCCAGGCCGTGACCAGGCCGTGCCCGGGCCGTGCCCGGGCCGTGCCCAAGTCTTAGGGACGAGGCCTTGCCCAGGTCACGCCCAGGCCGTGCCCAGGTCACGCCCAGGCCGTGCCCAGGTCACGCCCAGGCCGTGCCCATGTCGTGACCAGGCCGTGCCCAGGTCACGCCCAGGCCGTGCCCAGGTCGTGACCAGGCCGTGCCCAGGTCGCGACCAGGCCGTGACCAGGCCGGGACCAGGCCGTGCCCAGGTCACGCCCAGGCCGTGACCAGGCCGTGCCCTGGTCATGACCATGTCATGCCCAGGTCGTGCCCGGGACGTGCCCAGGCCGTGACCAGGCCGTGCCCAGGCCGTGCCCAGGTCGTGACCAGGCCGTGCCCAGGCCGCGACCAGGCCGTGACCAGGCCGTGCCCAGGTCACGCCCAGGCCGTGACCAGGCCGTGCCCTGGTCATGACCATGTCATGCCCAGGTCGTGCCCGGGCCGTGCCCAAGTCTTAGGGACGAGGCCTTGCCCAGGTCATGCCCAGGCCTTGCCCAGGTCACGCCCAGGCCGTGCCCAGGTCACGCCCAGGCCGTGCCCATGTCGTGACCAGGCCGTGCCCAGGTCACGCCCAGGCCGTGCCCAGGGCGTGACCAGGCCGTGCCCAGGTCGTGCCCAGGCCGTGACCAGGCCGTGCCCGGGCCGTGACCAGGCCGTGCCCAGGCCGTGCCCAGGCCGTGCCCAGGCCGTGCCCAGGCCGTGCCCAGGTCGTGACCAGGCCGTGCCCAGGTCGTGACCAGGCCGTGCCCCGGTCGTGCCCAGGCCGTGACCAGGCCGTGCCCAGGTCGTGCCCAGGCCGCGACCAGGCCGTGCCCAGGTCACGCCCAGGCCGTGCCCAGGTCGTGACCAGGCCGTGCCCAGGTCGTGCCCAGGCCGTGACCAGGCCGTGCCCGGGCCGTGCCCAGGTCGTGACCAGGCCGTGCCCGGGCCGTGCCCAGGTCGTGACCAGGCCGTGCCCCGGTCGTGCCCAGGCCGTGACCAGGCCGTGCCAGGTCGTGACCAGGCCGTGCCCAGGTCGTGCCCAGGCCGTGCCCCGGCCGTGCCCAGGTCGTGACCAGGCCGTGCCCAGGTCGTGACCAGGCCGTGCCCCGGTCGTGCCCCGGCCGTGACCAGGCCGTGCCCAGGTCGTGACCAGGCCGTGCCCAGGTCGTGCCCAGGCCGTGCCCAGGCCGTGCCCAGGTCGGGACCAGGCCGTGCCCAGGCCGCGACCAGGCCGTGCCCAGGCCGCGACCAGGCCGTGGCCAGGCCGTGCCCAGGTCACGCCCAGGCCGTGACCAGGCCGTGCCCAAGTCTTAGGGACGAGGCCTTGCCCAGGTCATGCCCAGGCCTTGCCCAGGTCACGCCCAGGCCGTGCCCAGGTCGTGACCAGGCCGTGCCCAGGTCACGCCCAGGCCGTGCCCAGGTCGTGACCAGGCCGTGCCCAGGTCGTGCCCAGGCCGTGACCAGGCCGTGCCCGGGCCGTGACCAGGCCGTGACCAGGCCGTGCCCAGGTCGTGACCAGGCCGTGACCAGGCCGTGCCCTGGCCGTGACCAGGCCGTGACCAGGCCGTGCCCAGGTCGTGACCAGGCCGTGCCCAAGTCTTAGGGACTAGGCCGTGCCCAGGTCGTGCCCAGGCCGTGACCAGGCCGTGCCCAGGTCGTGACCAGGCCGTGCCCAGGGCGTGACCAGGCCGTGCCCAGGTCGTGCCCAGGCCGTGCCCAGGCCGTGCCCAGGTCGTGACCAGGCCGTGCCCAGTCCGTGCCAAGGTCACGCCCAGGCCGTGCCAAGGTCACGCCCAGGCCGTGCCCTGGTCAGGACCAGGCCGTGCCCAGGTCGTGCCCGGGCCGTGCCCAAGTCTTAGGGACGAGGCCTTGCCCAGGTCATGCCCAGGCCTTGCCCAGGTCACGCCCAGGCCGTGCCCAGGTCACGCCCAGGCCGTGCCCAGGTCGTGACCAGGCCGTGCCCAGGTCACGCCCAGGCCGCGCCCAGGCCGTGCCCAGGTCGGGACCAGGCCGCGCCCAGGCCGTGCCCAGGTCGGGACCAGGCCGTGCCCAGGTCGTGCCCGGGCCGTGCCCAAGTCTTAGGGACGAGGCCTTGCCCAGGTCATGCCCAGGTCACGCCCAGGCCGTGCCCAGGTCGTGACCAGGCCGTGCCCAGGTCACGCCCAGGCCGCGCCCAGGCCGTGCCCAGGTCGGGACCAGGCCGTGCCCAGGTCGTGCCCAGGCCGTGACCAGGCCGTGCCCGGGCCGTGACCAGGCCGTGCCCAGGCCGCGCCCAGGTCGTGACCATGTCGTGCCCAGGTCGTGCCCAAGTCTTAGGGACTAGGCCGTGCCCAGGCCATGCCCAGGCCGTGCCCAAGTCTTGGCCTGGTCGCGGCCACGCCGTGCCCGGGTGACGACCAGGCCGTGCTTTGGGCGTCACCGTGCAATCCAAGGTCATGCTCGGGCCCCGACTAATTTAGGTTGGAGAAC
>JAYMFD010002242.1:15000-34513 GCA_035771175.1 Paratinospora sagittata | reverse complement strand
TTTCGGATCCTCAAGGACAAATGATTGATTTACCTATTCAAAGCAATTTACGCGAAGGACTCTCTTTAACAGAATATATCATTTCCTGTTACGGAGCCCGCAAAGGGGTTGTGGATACTGCTGTACGAACATCAGATGCCGGGTACCTCACGCGCAGACTTGTTGAAGTAGTTCAACACATTGTTGTACGTAGAACAGATTGTGGCACTATCCGAGGTATTTCTGTGAGTCCTCGAAATGGGATGATGACAGAAAGAATCTTTATCCAAACATTAATTGGTCGTGTATTAGCAGACGATATATATATGGATGCACGATGCATTGCGATTCGAAATCAAGATATTGGGATTGGACTTGTTAATCGATTCATAACCTTTCGAACACAACCAATATCTATTCGAACTCCCTTCACTTGCAGGAGTACGTCTTGGATCTGTCGATTATGTTATGGTCGAAGTCCCACTCATGGCGACCTGGTCGAATTGGGAGAAGCAGTAGGTATTATTGCAGGTCAATCTATTGGGGAACCGGGGACTCAACTAACATTAAGAACTTTTCATACTGGTGGAGTATTCACAGGTGGTACTGCAGAACATGTAAGAGCTCCTTCTAATGGAAAAATTAAATTCAATGAAGGTTTGGTTCATCCCACACGTACACGTCATGGACATCCTGCTTTTCTATGTTATATAGACCTATACGTAACTATCGAGAGCCCAAGATATTCTACATAATGTGAATATTCCACCAAAAAGTTTTCTTTTAGTTCAAAATGATCAATATGTAGAATCAGAACAAGTGATTGCTGAGATTCGTGCGGGAGCATCCACCGTGAATTTGAAGGAGAGGGTCCGAAAACATATTTATTCTGACTCAGAGGGAGAAATGCACTGGAGTACCGATGTGTACCATGCACCCAAATATACATATGGTAATGTTCATCTCTTACCAAAAACAAGTCATTTATGGATATTATCAGGAAGTCCCTACACATCCAGTATAGTCCCCTTTTTGCTCCACAAGGATCAAGATCAAATGAATATTCATTCTCTTTATGCTGAACGAAGCTATATTTCTAACCTGTCAGTGACTAATGATCAAATGAGACACAAATGCTTTAGTTCGGATCCTTCTGGTAAAAAGGGAGGGAGAATTCTTGATTATTCAGAACCTCATCAAATTATATGCAACTGTCATTGTAATTTCATATATCCTGCTATTTTCCACGCGAATTCTGATTTATTGGCAAAGAGGCGAAGAAATAGATTTATCATTCCATTCCGATCTAATCAAGAACAAGAGAAAGAACTAATATCCCGTTCAGGTATTTCGATGGAAATACCGATAGATGGTATTTTTCCGTAGAAATAGTATTCTTGCTTATTTCGACGATCCCCGATACAGAAGAAACAGTTCGGGAATCACTAAATATGGGGCTATAGGGGTGCATTCTATTGTCAATGTCAAAAAACAGTATTTGATTGAGTATCGAGGAACAAAAGAATTTAGGCCAAAATACCAAATGAAAATAGATAGATTTTTTTTTTATTCCCGAGGAAATGCATATCTTACCCGGATCGTCTTCCATAATGGTACGGAACAATAGTATCATTGGAGTGGATACGCGAATCACTTTCAATACAAGAAGCCGAGTAGGCGGATTGGTTCGAGTAGAGAAAAAAAAAAAAAGGATTGAACTGAAAATATTTTCTGGAGATATCCATTTTCCTGGAGAGACAGATAAGATATCCTGGCACAGCGGCATCTTGATACCACCAGGAACGGGAAAAAAAAATTCGAAGGAATCCAAAAAATTAAGAAATTGGATCTATGTCCAACGGATCACACCCAGCAAGAAAAAGTATTTTGTTTTGGTTCGACCCGCAGTCACATATGAAATGGCGGACGGGATGAATTTAGCAATGCTTTTCCCCAAGGATCCGTTGCAGGAAAGGGATAATGTGCAACTTCGAGTTGTCAATTATATCCTTTATGGAAATGGCAAACCAATTCGAGGAATTTCTCACAAAAATATTCAATTGGTTCGAACTTGTTTAGTATTGAATTGGGACCAAGACAAAAACGGTTCTTCTTCTTCTATAGAAGGGGTTCATGCTTCCTTTGTTGAAATAAGGGTAAAAGGTCTGATTCGAGATTTTATAAGAATGGACTTAGTGAAGTCCCCTATTTTCGTATACCGGAAAAAAGAAATAATCCGGTAGGGTCGGGATTGATTCCCGTTAATCGATCAGATCGCACTACTCTCAATCCTTTTTTTTTCCAAGGCAAGGATTCAACAATCACTTACCCAACATCAAGTAACTATTCGTATGTTGTGGAATAGAAATAAGGAAATGCCAATCTTTGATAATTTTGTCATCATCTAATTGTTCTCGAATAGGTCCATTCAACGGTTTGAAATCTAACAATGTAACCAAAAAATCAATTCAAATTAAAAAGGATCCCCCACTTACAATTCGGAATTCGTTGGGTCCTTTAGGGATTGTCCCTAAAATTACGAATTTTTTTTTCATTTTACCATTTAATAACTCATAATCAGGTTTTGGTAAATCCATATTTGCTACTTGACAATTTAAAAACAGACTTTCCAAGTCCTTAAATATTATTTATTGGACGAAAACGGGAGAATTTATAATCCCGATCCATACAGTAACATGATTTTGAATCCATTCAATTTGAATTGGTATTTTCTCCATCACGATTATTGTGAAGAAACATCAACAATAGTGAGCCTTGGACAGTTTATTTGTGAAAATTTATGTATATCAAAAAATGGACCGCACCAAAAAATCTGGTCAGGTTCTCCTTGTTCATGTTGACTTTTTAGTAATAAGATCAGCTAAGCCCTATTTGGCTACTCCAGGAGCCACTGTTCATGGCCATTATGGGGAAATTCTCTACGAAGGAGATACATTAGTCACATTTATATATGAAAAATCTAGATCTGGGGATATAACGCAAGGTCTTCCAAAAGTGGAACAAGTGTTAGAAGTGCGTTCGATTGATTCAATATCAATGAACTTAGAAAGGAGAGTTGAAGGTTGGAACGAACGTATAACAAGAATTCTTGGAATTCTTTGGGGATTCTTGATTGGCGCTGAGCTAATCATAGCGCAAAGTCGTATCTCTTTGGTTAATAAGATTCAAAAGATTTATCGATCCCAGGGAGTGCAAATCCATAATAGGCATATAGAGATTATTGTACGTCAAATAACATCAAAAGTGTTGGTTTCAGAAGATGGAATGTCTAATGCTTTTTTACCTGGAGAACTAATTGGATTGTTGCGAGCGGAACGAACGGGGCGTGCTTTGGAAGAAGCAATCTGTTACCGAGCGTCTTATTGGGAATAACAAGGGCGTCTTTGAATACTCAAAGTTTTATATCCGAAGCGAGTTTTCAAGAACTGCTCGAGTTTTAGCAAAAGCCGCTCTACGAGGTCGTATCGATTGGTTGAAAGGCTTGAAAGAGAACGTTGTTCTAGGGGGGATGATACCCGTTGGTACCGGATTCAAAAGATTAGTGCACTGTTCAAATCAACATAGCAACATTCCTTTGGAAATCAAAAAGAAGAATCTATTCGAGGGGAACATAAGAGATATTTTGTTCTACCAAAGAGAATTATTTGATTCTTGCAGCCCAAAGAATTTCCATGATACATCAGAACAATCATTTACAGGATTGACTGAGTGCTAAGAGCGGATTCATCCTTTTAACTTAACTTTAACTATCAGGTCCGGCTATTTTTTGGGGTAAGGTAATAAAAAAAATAACGAATAGAAAGGAATTAATGGCTTGGACCGTGTATCAACGGCCAATCTCTGGTAGAAGGTTCCATCGGAACAATTATTTATTTCATCAAGGTACCTCGTCTCTTTTATTATTATTATAAATAAAAAAGAGAGAAGATGTGTGGGGAGAAATGACAAGAAGATATTGGAACATCAATTTGGAAGAGATGATGGAAGCAGGAGTTCATTTTGGTCATGGTACTAGGAAATGGAACCCTAGAATGGCGCCTTACATCTCTTCAAAGCGTAAAGGTATTCATATTACAAATCTTACTAGAACTGCTCGTTTTTTATCAGAAGCTTGTGATTTAGTTTTTGATGCAGCAAGTAGGGGAAAACAATTCTTAATAGTTGGGACCAAAAATAAAGCAGCTGATTCAGTAGCATCGACTGCAATAAGGGCTCGATGTCATTATGTTAATAAAAAATGGCTCGGTGGTATGTCAACGAATTGGTCCACTACAGAAACGAGACTTCATAAGTTCCGGGACTTGAGAGCGGAACAAAGGGCGGGAAGACTCAACCGTCTTCCAAAAAGAGATGCAGCAATATTGAAGAGACAATTATCTCACTTGCAAACATATCTGGGCGGTATCAAATATATGACGGGTTTACCTGATATTGTAATCATCGTCGATCAGCAAGAAGAATATAAGGCTCTTCGAGAATGTGTCATTTTAGGAATTCCAACGCTTTGTTTAATCGATACAAATTGTGACCCGGATCTCGCGGATATTTCGATTCCAGCCAATGATGACGCTATAGCTTCAATCCGATTAATTCTTAATAAATTAGTCTCCGCAATTTGTGAGGGTCGTTCTAGCTATATAAGAAATCCTTAATTAAGATTAATAATAATAAGATAAGTCAATTACTTCGGTAACTCCATAGATTTATTGAATCGGTTACTATTCCTGAATATCAAACAAAGACATAAAAATCACTGGGGATATTATGTAATTCTTTGGTATCCGTGGTATCCGAAATACAAAATTCAAGTGGGCAAATTGAGAAAGAGCTGATTGAATCAAAATAATTCCTTATTAAAGTTAAGTTCTATTTCTGTCAGAGGGCAATATGAATGTTCTACCATGTTCCATCCACACACTAAAGGGGTTATACGAGATATCTGGTGTAGAAGTAGGCCAACATTTCTATTGGCAAATAGGGGGTTTCCAAGTTCATGCTCAAGTACTTATCACTTCTTGGGTTGTAATTGCTATCTTATTAGGTTCAGTCACTATAGCAGTTCGGAATCCACAAAACCATTCCGACCGACGGTCAGAATTTCTTCGAATATGTCCTTGAATTCATTCGAGACTTGAGCAAAACCCAGATTGGAGAAGAATATGGTCCTTGGGTTTCCCTTTATTGGAACTATGTTCTTATTTATTTTTGTTTCGAACTGGTCAGGGGCTCTTTTACCTCGGAAAATCATACAGTTACCTCATGGGGAGTTAGCCGCGCCTACGAATGATATCAATACTACTGTTGCTTTAGCTTTACCTACGTCAGTGGCCTATTTCTATGCGGGGTCTTACAAAAAAAGGATTGGGTTATTTCGGTAAATACATTCAACCAACTCCAATACTTTTACCAATTAACATCCTAGAAGATTTCACAAAAACCCTTATCACTTAGTTTTCGACTTTTTGGGAATATATTGGCTGATGAATTAGTAGTTGTTGTTCTTGTTTCTTTAGTACCTTCAGTGGTTCCTATACCCGTCATGTTCCTTGGATTATTTACAAGTGGTATTCAAGCTCTTATTTTTGCAACTTTAGCCGCGGCTTATATAGGCGAATCCATGGAGGGTCATCATTGACTAGCTTTCAAAATCGTTTTTTATTTAATCGCATGTCGTGTCCGGAACCAGCGCATGTCGGAACCAGCCTAATTATGAATCATAATATTGTCATTGACTGAACAAATAGAAATAGAATATTCATTGGAGGGGGTATGTGATAAGTGGGCAAAACGGGAATCTTAGGAAAAAATATCTTTTCGATTTTTTTCCAGTTCCCTAATATCGAAATCTTTTTTGCTACTACTCTAGCTCTAGATCGTATATACCCTATTTGTATGTATATATTACGTATGTTCCAAAATAGCTTATCTTGAGCCGCCCATCCATTGGGTGGGATAAACTAAAAAAACGCTATTCTCTATTTACATTTCATTTGAGTTCATTCAATTTAACGATTGACTTGACTAAAATTCGAATGAATTGCATGAACTTAGATCAACCAAATCTTGATATTGTATTGATATGTAATGATTCAGTCTAATGAATCCGTCTGTTTGTATTGATGCAGAATAATGATAAAGAACAGGAAAAGAAGAATTTACAAACGAGATAAAAAAAAATAGTGAACTGGGTATATGTAATGGCTATAACCCAACTCTTGTGTATGTTTCAAAGAATGATTCTATAATCCAGTTGTATATCATATAAGATGTGAATGGTTGGTTTACGTTAGGGAAGAAAACACATGTATATGTGATATTAGATATTTACTAGTTCTATATGAACTATCCATATATTTTCTTTCCTACCCCACTGTGAATTTAGATGGGGGGGTTCAATGGATGTCTTTCCATTTCATCTGGTACGAATGACGAAACAGATGAAATCAAGCATATAGAAGAGAAAGGGCGAAGAATTGAAAGAATGGTTCGGAACAAAGAAATGGAAGAACTAGAGCCTAACGGATTGATAAAGACTCCATGGATAGGAACTAAAAAACGAGATATCGAAGTAGTTCTGATGATTCAATAATCGCATTACTTCAATTCACAGTTCGTAGTTACTTCGACTGCATGGATCTTAGTAATGCAATAGAATAATAAGTCATAATTCATTGGTTAATTGTATCATTAACCATTTTCTTTATTTTTGTGCGAGGAGCTTACCATGAATCCACTGATTTCTGCTGCTTCCGTTATTGCTGCTGGATTGGCTGTAGGACTTGCTTCTATTGGACCTGGGGTTGGTCAAGGTACTGCTGCGGGCCAAGCCGTAGAAGGTATCGCAAGACAACCAGAGGCAGAGGGAAAAATACGAGGTACTTTATTGCTTAGTCTGGCTTTTATGGAAGCTTTAACAATTTACGGACTGGTCGTGGCATTAGCGCTTTTATTTGCGAATCCCTTTGTTTAATCCTAGAAATTTGAAAGTTTTTTCTTAGTCTTGTATTGCCTTGGATTTGCCGCTTGCTTTTTCGAATTATATCAGGATTTCACTCCTACAATCACTTTCATTTATTTGTTGAGACAATACCCTGCGGTGAAGGACTAATTTGAAGATGAGGAAGAATTAGTGGATCCACTCTCTTTCTTCCTTCCCGTTCTTAGTCCAATAAACCTCTTCTCCGTCTTTAGGAAGTGTTGCAACAAACAAGGTATTTTGCAATTGACATGAGATCTGGGATCTAATTCTAAATAAGTATTTTTCTTATTGTTATTGGTAACTTCAATTGAAATAAGAAAATTGAAAGAAAATAATAATTGAAAAATTCAATAACAAAAAAATGAAAAAAAAAAATAATTCAATTCAATATAATATGAAGTTAACGGAATTTTCATAAATATAAATATTAATAAAAAATTCAAAAAATAAAAAGAACTCTGTTCAATTTAGTTAGTCCTACCTATAAGAGGAGATCATATGAAAAATGTAACCGATTCTTTCGTTTCCTTGGGTCACTGGCCATCCGCCGGGAGTTTCGGTTTAAATACCGATATTTTAGCAACAAATCCAATAAATCTAAGTGTAGTGCTTGGTGTATTGATCTTTTTTGGAAAGGGAGTGTGTGCGAGTTGTTTATTTCAAGAATAGGCTGGATCCAACCAGTTGCGCTTTTTTTCTTTCCTTTATAACTTTCCTTTATAACTAGGAAGGAATAGTGTACGATCTCGCGAATTACTTCTGAATAAATTTATAAATCATATGTACGAACCATAGCATTTCGTGACTTATTGGTAAATCCACTTTGATTCTCTATCCACCAATAATGTGGGGCTCTTAACATGGTTAAAGCTAAATTTTTTGAAGTCGAGGTGCAACACTGGTACTCTTTCTACCACTATGTATGGACATGGTCTCAAAAAGACTAACTAGTTGTAATTTATCTGTTATAGAACACTCATATCGATAAAATAATTTGAACCATTTACTGGAAGGGGGGCACCCTGCCTTTTTTATCCAATGCTGAATCGACGACCTATGTATAAAATAAGAAGAGTTTTTTGGATTTGAAGATAAAAAATCGAAAAAAAAAGAAACAACTTTGCTGATAATTACAGATTCTTTATCTGGTCGGAAGAGTCCTCCAAATATTCTGGTTTTGGATTAACGATCCGTTTCTATGTTTTGGAAGACGAACAGAGAAGAGAGGATAAGCTCATTACATTAAAAAAAGATAGGGGAATGCCCCATAAGTGACTGGGCGTGAGAGCCAAATGAATTGAAAGATTCATGTTTGGTTCGGGAAGAGATCATAGAATTTTGTAAAGGAATGGGAAGATAATCTACTTTCATTAAGTGATTTATTAGATAATCGAAAACAGAGAATCTTGAGTACTATTCGAAATTCAGAAGAACTGCGTGGGGGGGCCATTGAACAGCTGGAAAAAGCCCGGGGCCGATTGCGGAAAGTGGAACTGGAAGCCGATGAATATCGAGTGAATGGATACTCCGAGATAGAACGAGATAAATTGAATTTGATTAATTCAACTTATAATAATTTGGAACAATTAGAAAATTACAAAAATGAAACCATTCAGTTTGAACAACAAAGAGCTATTAATGAAGTCCGACAACGAGTTTTTCCAACAAGCCTTACAAGGAGCTCTAGAAACTCTGAATAGTTGTTTGAATAGCGAGTTACATTTACGCACCATCAGTACTAATATTGGGATGTTGGGGGCGATGAAAGAAATAATTGATTAGTCTTTCTACCTTAGGTATTATTTATTTAATTTTCTAGTTGATTTTTTTCCTTTGCTGCTGAAAAAGAATAAAGAAAGACTCATGGTAACCCTTCAAGCCGACGAAATTAGTAATATTATCCGTAAACGTATTGAGCAATACAGTAGAGAAGTGAAGATTGTGAATACTGGCACCGTACTTCAAGTAGGCGACGGCATTGCTCGTATTCACGGTCTTGATGAAGTAATGGCGGGTGAATTAGTAGAATTTGAAGAGGGTACAATAGGCATTGCTCTGAATTTAGAATCAAAAAATGTTGGTGTTGTATTAATGGGTGATGGTTTGATGATCCAAGAGGGAAGTTCTGTAAAAGCAACAGGAAGAATTGCTCAGATACCAGTGAGCGAAGCCTATTTGGGTCGTGTTATAAATGCTTTGGCTAAACCCATTGATGGTCGAGGTGAAATTTCAGCTTTTGAATCTCGGTTAATTGAATCTCCCGCTCCAGGTATTATTTCGAGACGTTCCGTATATGAGCCCCTGCAAACGGGGCTTATTGCTATTGATTCGATGATCCCTATAGGACGAGGTCAGCGCGAATTAATTATTGGGGACAGACAGACCGGTAAAACAGCAGTAGCTACCGATACTATTCTCAATCAAAAAGGGCAAAATGTAATATGTGTTTATGTAGCTATTGGGCAAAAGGCATCTTCTGTAGCTCAAGTAGTGACTACTTTCCAGGAACAGGGGGCGATGGAATACACTATTGTGGTAGCCGAAACAGCGGACGCGCCCGCTACATTACAATACCTTGCTCCTTATACAGGAGCGTCTCTGGCTGAATATTTTATGTACCGTGAACGACATACTTCAATCATTTATGATGATCCCTCCAAACAGGCACAAGCTTATCGCCAAATGTCTCTTCTATTACGAAGACCACCCGGTCGTGAAGCTTATCCAGGAGATGTTTTTTATTTGCATTCACGCCTTTTGGAAAGAGCCGCTAAATCAAGTTCTCGTTTAGGTGAAGGAAGTATGACTGCTTTACCAATAGTTGAGACTCAATCGGGAGACGTTTCGGCTTATATTCCTACTAATGTAATTTCCATTACCGACGGACAAATATTTTTATCTGCCGATCTATTCAATGCTGGAATCCGACCTGCTATTAATGTGGGTATTTCCGTTTCCCGAGTAGGATCTGCAGCTCAAATTAAAGCCATGAAACAAGTAGCTGGCAAATCAAAATTGGAATTGGCTCAATTCGCAGAGTTAGAAGCCTTTGCACAATTCGCTTCTGATCTCGATAAAGCGACTCAGAATCAATTAGCAAGAGGTCAACGATTACGTGAGTTGCTCAAACAATCTCAATCCGAACCGCTCCCGGTGGAAGAGCAGATAGTGATGATTTATACTGGAACGAATGGATATCTTGATTCGTTAGAAATTGGACAGGTAAAGGAATTTACCAATCAATTACGTAACTACTTAAAAACAAATAAACCTCAGTTCCAAGAAATCATCTCTTCTACCAAGACGTTCACCGAAGAAGCAGAAGCCCTTGTGAAGGAAGCTATTCAGGAGCAGCTGGAGCGGTTTCTACTTCAGGAACAAACATAAATAAATTGATCATTCTTATCTTAGTACAAAGGAAATCGTTGATAAACGTCTCGAATTCAAATCATTCAAACAAACTATCTTTCTTGACCTAGAAATCTAAAAAATAGATGGAAAAAAATTGCGTCCAATAGGATTTGAACCTATACCAAAGGTTTAGAAGACCTCTGTCCTATCCATTAGACAATGGACGCTTTTCATTCCGACTTTGCTCTTTTCTTTCGCATTTTTTGCCTTTCCTATCTCGATCCCCTGTTCGGAAAAAAAAAGAATAAGATTGCATGTGAGAGGATTGAGGGAATAAAGAAAAGATGCGTATTTGCAGTTATTCGTGTGTGTATCATAATGAAATTCAATTAATAATTAATATGTGGATGTAGCGGGTAGCGGGAATCGAACCCGCATCGTTAGCTTGGAAGGCTAGGGGTTATAGTCGACGTCAATTCATCATTTTGAACGTCTCTAATTCAAAACCGAACATGAAACTTTGGTCTCATTCGGCTTCTTTATGGCAGATAGATGAATTCCCAGATCTAAGTCGTAAACGAATTAAATAAAAAAAAATGCAAATAAAAGAAATTCGACCCATAACATCTATGTCAGCTTTTCTTTTCGGTCTGAATGCATTCAAACAAAACAAAACGACGCGCTTTCTAGATGATCCTTTTAGAAAAGAAGAGGGTAATTATAACAAATTTTTCTAGTTACTTCGTTCTCTATTTCTACTTGCGTGAATCCGGAGGAAAAGAAGTGTGTTTCCACCGAGCTAAAACAATATGTCGATAGCTTTAGTAAACCAAAATCATCGTTTAATAGCTATTTCGCTCCAATCTCCCCTCTAAAGATAAAGAAGAGATTGAAGATCTAGTTACGATTAGAAATACACTTTTTTATCTTCATCCATGGATCTGTTACTCATACGCATCCAATTGAGAGTCGTGATACAACTCAAAAAAAAAATTATGCTTCGTGCTTCCATAATCCAATTGGTAAATTTCTAATTGACCCTTGGATACAAATCACGAGAATGTATATTCTTCCTCAAATCGGTTATTGAGAGGTAAAGGATTTAATCCTTTTAAGAAATAAAGTTTTTAATCGGAATATGAATCAAACCGAAAGACCCCTTAACTATTTAAGTTGTGAATAGAACGAATCGCACTTTTACCACTAAACTATACCCGCTACAATGTGATTGTTGTATATGATACATGAATGGACCATTTTTCGAACAAGGGCATCAGACGTAATCAAGATAGAATCAGAACAAAATACTGAAATTGGAGTGTTGACATATTTCGTCGGGTGAATTTGATGAGCTAGGAAAATCCAGGACCATTGAAATAACGAGTTCTTTTTTCTTTTGCTGGGGAAGTCTTTTTAAGGAAGGGCACTTCTATCATAGAACCTTTCTTTTGTTCCAATTGTTGTTGCTTCACTAACAAATAAGTATTCTTGTTTTCAAATCTGATAATTAAAATCGTTTTATCTATGATTCATCGGAGCAAAACAAGAAATCGCTTAGCTGGGTTAATATAACCTAGCCAGGACGGGAAAAGACCGTTCATTTCGGACAAAATCAAAGAGGTATTCGTTACTTTTGTTTATTTTACTCTTTTTTTTATTGGATTGGAGATATCACATTATCGAAATTGAATTTGAATGAAATTGCTGCTAAATGCTAAAATAATAGAGAAATTTGTATCTTTTGTATCTTTGTATCTATACTATAACTATAGAATCAAGAAAGAAAACAAAAAGACTTTTGTTTTAATTCATGCGTAACATAAACATAGTAATTGTATTTTTTAATTGTTAATTGGGAGAGATGGCTGAGTGGACTAAAGCGGCGGATTGCTAATCCGTTGTATGAGTTATTCGTACCGAGGGTTCGAATCCCTCTCTTTCCGTTCCCTTTAATGATTTGACTTGAGATTTTTCTTTAATTCTAAAGAAAAATCTCAAGCCCCTTTTTATCATAGTTTAATCTCTGGAATAGAAAAAATCATAAGATAAGAAATCAAGCAAAGAAAATGAGAACCCCTTTCTTTTTATTTTATTCCCCACGCCCAGGATTACGTCCTGGATCATTAGATAGGAATCCGAAGATGAAGAGAGAAACAAAGAATATCACTACTGTGTAAACGAAAAGTTTGAGAGTAAGCATTACACAATCTCCAAGATCATTTTTTGGAAAAAAAAAGGGAATAGATTATCCATTTTTATACCACACATCACATCATATTTTGCTTTGACACCAAGAGATGAAGTGGTTTCTAGAAAAGAAAGGCATTTTCAGAAATTCATTTGTAAGAAGATTCTTTCAGTATCAAGCAGTATCAAAAATTTATATCCACAATTAGTTATTGTGAGGGACCCTAATCGGATAGGGTCCTTGTTCATACTGGAAGTGGAAGATCAGAATGAAGAAATGCGGAGATCCAGATTCATTGCAACTATCCAAGAATTTCCATGTTTGAATCGAGGGTTCATAATGTAAGACTTATCTCATCTTATCAATTGTTAGAATCTTTTTTTTTATCGAATAAATCATGAATATTTGTAGGACAGTATTAAGGATCTCATCGAAAACTTACAGCAGCTTGCCAAACAAGGGCTAAGAGAAAAAAAAACACAGGTATGACTGGCATAATATCTACGATTGGATTGAAAATAGCATAAGCCTCAGGCAATTTAGCAAAGACAAAACCACTTGAGTGAAGGGCAGAATTAAGCCAGATACAGATCAAACTAAAGGTATTAAGCATAACAAACATTTCATTCTTGGAGATAATTGTATTTTGATTGAGTTATTGATATAAGGAAAAATGAAGAAAGTAAAGTAAACCAAAAAAGAAAATACCGCTTTTTCTTTGACTTACCCAATAGAAAATCCTTCAATTTTCAAATGAGAATTGAATTTCATACAATATCTTAATTGAATTATATGTAATGATCAATAAATTAAGATCAATAAATTAAGTTTCATTCTTTCACAACTACGCGGGTTAAACCCTAGCAACAATCTAACATATTCCAAGTGGGAATTGACGAACAATCAATACCGATATTAGTGTTTATTGGTGTAGGATAGAAATCTAAATAAATGGGGCGTGGCCAAGTGGTAAGGCACCGGGTTTTGGTCCCGTGACTCGGAGGTTCGAATCCTTCCGTCCCAGAGCAGTCTGATTCTATTAAAATAAAGGATTGTTCTATTTAACTTAACAATACCAATCTTCTGTTTAAGAGTGTAATGTTGAATACAGAATAAAGTGTGATCCTTTTTCTGATTTCTTATAATTCAGGAAAGAATTACAGCCTTCCCGCTCTTTCTCACAAACCGAATTGAATCCAAATGAGATGCGGATGTAACTCAATCCATTTGAGATTCAAGTAAAATGGGAACATGAATCAATGTATAATTCAAAAAATAGGATGTGCTGTTCAGCGTATGCATGTCTTGCTCATTTTCATATTGAAGTTAGTTACTTAGGCAAACTTTACCTCCTATATCCATTTTATATCCATTTGGATTCTCAATGCTTTTGAATTAGAATGTGAAAGAAAAGCCTCTATATTCCCTATTTCGTGTTATATCTACAGTTCCTATATTTGAATAGGGTACTAATTCTCCGTTCTGTTGATCCTGAATTCTAAACAGGGGAGGCTCTTAGTACTAATTGAATTCCATTACTCGGATTAAGGTTCCTAAGACTCCGTTGGGTTAAAATCAAACTAGGAATAAAACAAGCAATAAATCTGTGCCTGTTTAGCTTTCCAACTAGACAAGTTGGAAACGTAATCTAATTCAAAATCTTCAAAATCTAATTAAAGAGATTTTTTTAGTTTAGTTGTTTTTAGTTTAGTACTTCGAGAAAGAATTGGATCTTTTATGATTGATCGTCTTGCAAAATTAGTTGAAGATGTAAAGAACTTGGTTACTTGTGTTTTTTAGAAGTTGTTTCATTGATACAAGAAAATATGGGGTTAATGACTTGATGAGACTTCTACATCTAAATCGATAAATAGAAATACCGACCTCCATCCATCCATATAGAAAAATGAGAGTATCGAATACTATGCTATGTACTGATTGAACCAATGACTATTCATGATTTCATATTGAATCAAGTCCATACTTGACTGGTTCCAAACTAGAGGAATGTTATGGTAAAACTTCGTTTAAAACGATGTGGTAGGAAGCAACGTGCGACTTGAAGGACATGATCGGCTGTGGATTTTTACATCCACCATTCTTTTATGAAGGTGCTCTTGGCTCGACATAGTTTGTTCTGTTCTATTCGAACCCCTATTTCGTTGGGTTTATTGGGTTTAAGTAAATAGTACATGATGGAGCTCGAGTGAAAAGGATTGGATTGATTCATTTCTCAGAGGCAAGGATCTAGGGTTAGTGTCAATCAATAAGTTGGAACAACTTCGTAAGTATATCGCTAATCTATATCGAAATAGAAATCGAAAGTATCCAATTCGCACAAAAGTGTCAAATCCAAAACAAAAGGAAATCGTGTTTCGAATTGGTAACCTATTTCGATCAAAAGTGGATTACACGGGAATCAATTATTCGTAAAATTCTTTCATACAAAGAAATCGCAAAAGGTATGTTGCGGCCATTTTGAAACGATTAAGGATCACCGAAGTAATGTCTAAACCCAATGATCCAAAACAAAGATGAAGGATCCCGAAACAAGAAAACGCCATTTTCAATTGTCTCAACAATTGGATCAGAGTATCAGAGTAAGGAATAAAAAAAATGTATTCGAAACGAGACAAAGAGGGGGGTTCGAGATAGCTCAATAAATGAAATGCCTAGTCCTAAGGATTTTCCTTTGAACTCTGTGAAAATTATCCAACTTGAGTTAGAAGTACGAATGCTTTTTCTTTTTTTTCGTGAACGGATGAGGAAGAAGAAAAAACGAATCAAACAAATCATAATCTAATTGATTAGATGATGTTATGGATCTATTGGCTACTATATACATAATTCGAATCATTCTTTCTCGAGCCGTATGAGGAGAAAACCTCCTATACGTTTCTAGGGGGGGCAGTGTTCATCTACATCTATCCCAATGGGCCATCTACCGAATCGTTGCAATTGATGTTCGATCCCGAAGAGAAGGAAGAGATCTTCGGAAAGTGGGTTTTTACGATCCGATAAAGAATCAAACTTATTCAAATGTTCCCAATATTCTATATTTCCTTGAAAAAGGTGCCCAACCTACAGGAACTGTTCATGATATTTCAAAGAAGGCAGGTGTTTTTCAGGAACTTCGCATTAATCAAACGAAATTCAAGTCAATTAATGACTAAATAAATATGAATAAAGGGGGGTGCCCTTTATGCTAGCTTTGTGTAATTTTCTCTTTACTCCGTTTTCTCCATTTTTTTGCTCTATTTAGACTTATTTACTTTCTATTAGTTATTTACTATTTTTAATTCTATTAGTTTTAGTTTGGTCCCATATGATTTCATATTCAAATTGAATATTTCCTATAATATTCTAATATTCTATCCTATAATATTCTAATAATTCTAATATTCTAATAGAACTATAATTCTAATATTCTAATAGAACTATAATTCTAATATTCTAATAGAACTAATAGAATATGAACTAAAACTAATAGAATATGAACTAAAACTAATAGAATTATAGAATATAATATTATTTATTAGAATATTCTTTATAATATATAATATCATTAATATTAATATAATATCATTAATAGAATATATATAATATATATTATAATATATATAGAATATCATTAATATAATATATATAATATATATAGAATATCATTAATATAATATATAATATAATATAGGATTTCATATTTCATATTATATGATATGATTCCTACGATTTCCTATTTCGTTATTTTTTTATTATTTCATATTCTTATATATTTCGAATTTAGAATATATTTCATAATTGAATTGATTTTTTAAATAGAAAATAGAAGTAAAAAAAAAATAGAATATATATTCTTATTCTAAATATTCTATTACAATATTACAAATAGAATATATATCTTCTAATATATATCTTCTATAGTGATATGAGATATAGTGATATGAGATGCATAAAAAAATGAATAGAGGAGCTAACAGGATCTATAAAATTCTGGGATTACTCCCAATCACGTGGTTTTTTTGAGACCCCGCAAAAAATAGGTTGAGCTTGCTTATTCTATCTTTATAGATATTGACTAAACCCGAGATTTTCTTCTTCTTTATTTAGAATTTATATTATTCAATATTCTTAAAATATTGAATTTCTTTTCTCTACTCACATTTAGATTTATTATTATTATTATTTATATTATTTATTATAAATGTGCATTCTCGCTGTAATGCCAATTCAACATTATTTATATTATTTATTATAAATGTGCATTCTCGCTGTAATGCCAATTCAACACAAGCCCTTTTTTTATTGAAATTTATTTCATTTCTTTTGTTTTCTCAATGTTCATATTGACAATAGTGTATTGACCAAATAGAATTCGATCGTGGATAAATAGGTCTATTTATCTCCGCCTCAAAAAAAAAGAAAATCAGTTTGAGTTTTTACTTTATACAAATGCTATACAAATGAATGATAGGTTCGTTGAATTTGATGTGACACAAGAAGTCTCTTCTGATTAAAAAAAAAGAAATTAATAAAATAAAAAAAAGAGGATCAATTTTCTATACTTATCATTTCTCTGGGAATCTCGTTTATTTTCACCTGATATGTTTGTTCATTTTTATGTTCTATGTTCAGAATCCACTATCAAATGCATTTTTTTTTTAGATTTGTTGTGTTGCTAGTTCAATGTTTTGATGGGTCGTGGAATCCAATCTCTTTTTTTATGTCGATTCTGATCGTATCCACACGCCATAATTACAATTACATTATTCGGGTTGCTAACTCAACGGTAGAGTACTCGGCTTTTAAGTGCGGCTAGAATCTTTTACACATTTGGATGAAGCAATGGATTCGTCCATACCATTGGTAAAGTTTGTAAGACCACGACTGATCCTCAAAGGGAATGAATGGAAAAAACAGCATGTCGTATTATATTAATGAAGAACTCTAAGAGTGCGTGATCCTTACCGGATCCGTACAAAATCTCGCTGAAAGCAGGCAAAAATCAATTCATGTTTGGGTCGAGTGAATAAATGGATAGAGCCCTACGGCTCCAATTATATAGGGAAACAAAAAGCAACGACTTTCTGTTCTTAATTCGAATGATTACCCGATCTAATTAAACGTTAAAAATATATTAGTGCCTGATGCGGGAAAAGGGTCTCCCATAAAAAATAAGTGGATTCTCTATTTTTTTACTGAATCCTAACTATATCCCAATTCTAGAGTGGAGATGAATGTGTAGAAGAAAGAGTATATTGATAAACAGAATGGATTCTAAAATCAAAAGAGCGATCGAGTTGAAAAAATAAAGGACTTCTAGCCATCTCCGTAGTGTATTCTATAATGAATACAGACCCATTGGATGGAAAAGAAAGAATCCGTTGATTAACCTATCTGTTTCGAGGTATCCATTTTATTCTTACTATATACCTTGTTTTGACTCGATCGCACTATGTATCATTTGATAACCCAAGAAATCCCCTGCCTTTGGTTCAACTGGAATTTCACAAATGGAAGAATTACAAGTATATTTCGAAATAGATAGATCTCGACAAAAAGAAAAAGACTTCCTATACCCACTTCTTTTTCAGGAGTATATTTATGCCCTTGCTCATGATTCTAGTTTAACTAGAGCGATTCTGTACGAACCTGTGGAAAATTTCGGTTATGACAAGAAATCTAGTTCACTAATTGTAAAACGTTTAATTACTCGAATGTATCAACAGAATCATTTGATTCTTTCTTTTAATGATTCTAAAAAAAATAAATTTTGGGGGTACAAGAATCGTTTTGATTCTCAAATCATATCAGAGGTATTTGCCGTCATTGTGGAAATTCCATTCTCGCTGCGATTAGTATCCTCCCTAGAAGGGAAAGAAATAGCCCAATCACATAATTTAAGATCTATTCATTCACTATTTCCATTTTTAGAGGATCAATTTTCACATTTAAATCATGTATTAGATATACTAATACCCTACCCCATCCATCTTGAACTCTTGGTTCAAACCCTTCGCTGTTGGATACAAGATGCCCCTTCTTTGCATTTATTGCGATTTTTTTTCTACGAGTATCATAATTGGAATAGGCTTATTACTCAAACAAAGAAATCCATTTCCATTTTTTCAAAAAAAGAGAATCAAAGATTATTCTTGTTCCTATATAATTCTCATGTATATGAATGCGAATCCATATTTGTTTTTCTCCGTAAACAATCTTTTTATTTACGATTAACATCTTCTAGAGCCTTTCTGGAGCGAACCCATTTCTATGGAAAAATGGAACATCTTGTAGTAGTTTTTCAAAACGATTTTCAGTTTATCCTATGGTTGTTCAGGGAGCCTTTCATGCATTATGTCAGATATCGAGGAAAATCCATTCTGGGTTCAAAGGGGACCCTCCTTCTGATGAAAAAATGGAACTATTACCTTGTAAATCTCTGGCAATGTAATTTTGACTTGTGGTCTCAACTGGATAGGGTTTATATAACCCAATTAGCCAATCATTACTCCTATTTTTTGGACTATCTTTCAAGTGTACGACTAAATACTTCGGTAGTAAGGAGTCAAATGTTAGATAATTCATTTATTATGGATATTGCGATTAAGAAGTTCGATAGTATAGTTCCAATTATTTCTTTGATTGGATCATTGGCTAAAGCGAAATTTTGTAACGTATCAGGGCATCCCATTAGTAAGCCGGCTCGGGCCGATTCATCTGATTCTGATATTATCGATAGATTTGGGCGAATATACACAAATCTTTCTCATTATTACAGCGGATCCGCAAAAAAAAATAGTTTGTATCGAATAAAGTATATACTTCGACTTTCCTGTGCTAGAACTTTGGCTCGTAAACACAAAAGTACTGTACGTTCTTTTTTGAAAAAATTAGGTTCGAAATTATTGGAAGAATTCTTTATGGAGAAAGAACTTGTTCTTTCTTTGATCTTCCCCAAAGCCTCTTCTTCTTTTCGTAGGTTATATGGAGAACGT
>JAYMFD010003197.1:30000-34866 GCA_035771175.1 Paratinospora sagittata | reverse complement strand
CGACACATCAAAATGACGAACTTTATCCTGCTGGTGGCCACCTCAATGAAAGGGGCTGTCTCGAGTTGCGAAACCATGGGCATTGGGGCTCTTTCATACTGTCTTTGACACATTAGCAATCTCCTTCTCTGCTCCACAACTTATGATTGAGAGTTCATCCCTAGAGAATCAGAAGAATCTCTCGAGTAAACATTTGAAGTTCAGTCATTCGTTTAGGCCGAAATGAGAGCGCTGCAGTGCTTTCGAAAGTCCTCATTTCCTTTATTTAGTAGGCCTTCACTTCAAGCTTCTTTTCTTCTGAGTCTCAATCAGTGCAGGCCCCTAGTCAGTATGAAGGCTTATCCGCCTCTCGGCTTCTTCAAACTCTTTCTGTAACTCCGCCCATTTGAGCTTATTGGCAATCTCACAGGCATGCCCTGCATACTCCTTCTGTAGCTCAGCCAGGTGAGCCGTCTTTTCTATGAACTCTTTATATATCTTTAGCGATCCGCCGTGCTGTTTCCAAATCAAGTGCTGTAGCTTGAGGGGCACTCATCTGACTCATATGAACTCTAGCCTCGGCAGCCCCATAATCGCATCGCCTTCATCTTTGACCTGGGCTTATTCACCTGTGGAGTTCAGGCTGGAATAGAGAATGAACCCGTCTCATCTTTTTTTTTCGACGGGATCATCCGCTCCAGGAAGGTATATTGGATCCCCCAATTATTCAGACTCGATGGATTCTAAAGCGGAGCCCTTATCAATGTTGAATTGAGAAAGGGATTCAAGGCTGCAGTGATGAAGAATGATCAACAACAAGAACAGCCGCATTTATGAGTAAGATGCTGAAAGGGGCTGAATGGAAGTATACTTCCATGGAAAAACAAGCCATGCTTTGCTTAAAGCAGTCAAAGACTGATGGGGGTATATCTTCACCTCACATATATGCTTATGTTCCTCATCCAGCTGTGAGGGATGTTCTATCCCAACAGGAGTGTTATGGGCCTAGAGCCCGAGATTGAAAAATCTTCTTGAATTCATTGAATTTCTTCATTTAAAATCCCGAGATTGATCGACGTTTGAATTGATTGATGGCTGAAAATTTACTTTTTGAGAAAGAAAGAAAATGGGACGGGTGGCTACGGTTCTGGGATGAAAAATAGCTCCAGTAGAGAGTTCGATCTGTGCTTATTTTTAGCGTATACAGACAGACACACGCTATTTTTCTTTCTCTAGGTTTCTTTAGTGTGGATTTCCTGTGTGGAGTCCCATTCCGCATCTCTTTATTCGGCCTGTTCTCGTACTAATCTGATTCGGGAAGAACAAATTCATTCACCCCTGCTGTTGATCCTTTTGGTACCTGAATCTCTGTCTTAATGACGATCAATGCATTCGTTATAGTCTCAGCATGACTTTGTTTTTCCTTATCATTCATTTTCACAAAAGCAAAAGCAGGCTAGATATGTCTTTATCTTTTGGTTATATACGTCAATAATCCGCTCGCTGTCTTTCTCTTTTTTCTGATCTTGATTTCGGGTTCTTCATTTTTTTGTGTACTCTGAAAAGTGGTGCATAATAATGAGTGATTCCCCTCTGATCTAGAGAGACTAAGATTCCCAATGTCAAACATGGTTTACTTATTCCTCGATTGATGACTGTGATTGTGATTTCTAGTTTCAGTAGTAGTGGAATCTTGTCTTTCTCCTATCACAGTTTCTTTCGTTTTTTGGCTTTGCTTGATAGCGAATAGTAAGTCGTCTGCGTATCTTACATATTGAAAGTGTTCTTCATCTTCATAAGTAGTCATTTTCAAATCGAATTGGTGCAAAAAGATATGAATAAGGACTGGTGAGTTTGAGCTTCCCTGCGGTATTCCCTTTTCGATAGCCCTGTGGTTTCTTCCTTGTTTCTCTCTTATATCTGTTTTTAGAAGAGTCTCAATCCAATTGAAAAAGGGTTCATCATCAATATATTGACTCAAGGCTGAAAGAAGTCTCAAGTGATCAATATTGTCAAAACAGGCCACGATGTCTGCTTTGATAAGTTAGTCAACTTCTCCCCTGACTACACGTTTCAATAGGCACGGTCCGGAATGTGACTAAGAGCATGGGCAATAAAGCTTTGAGTCCCTCTTCCTTTACGAAAACCATGTGCACTCTCTATGAGATTTCAAAGATCTCGTTCAAAATGAGGGAGATCGCATCCATAAGAATGATGTCCTTCTTATGGGGTTGAGTAATTGGTCGTAGCTCTCCAGTTCTTCCAGGTTTCTTGGGTTTTGGATATACGATCTATACATAGTAGAAAAGTGAAAGGAAGATCCTATTAATGCTCTCTGAATCTGTTGATAATCAGATTCCAGTATATCATGGATTGGTTCCTCCTTAAATAATGCATCTATTTTAAGAATTCACCTTTCCATCAAATGCGCTACCTTAGTATGTTTGATGTTTGTCATGTTTGTTTTCTTTCTGTTAGTTCAGTTCTGTTAGGTTCTTCCCTTGCTGCCTTTCCGCCTTCCCTCTTAGCTGCCAAGCTTGGTCGTCAGGTATCACTTCCTCCCCTTAACACAAGACAGAGCTTCAGCTGGGACTCCTCGGGTGAGGGGGCCAAGCTGAAGCGAGTGAAGGTAGTACTAAAGAAGGGTAACCCGCTAAAGTCAGCAGCAAGCTGTTAGCTTCAGGTCTGGTGTGAGTCTGAAGCTGCTAAGCTGCCTGATTGCAGGTCGTCGGGTAAGACCCTCCTCTTTCAAGCAGTAAAGCTAGGTCGTCGGGTAAACCCTCCTCCCCTTCTTTGAACACCAGACAGAGCGGAAGCGAAGTACTCCCTGGTAAGGAGTACGAGCTGGACTTTTTCCCCGATTTTTGAATCGAATCATTGATTTTTCTAGTGTAGTGTAGTCAGGCAAAATGAATAAACAAGCTTTTCTTTCGAAGATGCCTCTGCTGATCGTAGAACTTTTACGCGAATATATATGAAAAATGAATAAACGATCTTTTCTTTCGATAAGGCCTCTGTTGATCTTGGAACTTTCACGCGAATATATATGAGATTTGAATCATCTTGTTCTATGCTCTCTTGCTTTCAGTACTGCCTTTCCCCTGATGTTCTGTTCCTGTTTACTCTGTTCTTTCCTGGCCGTAGATCGCTGCTAACGAGCGATCGGAATAAGGCCAGTACCGCTCTAATATGGAGGCGCTTCATGCTTCGATTACCAATCGCACAAAAGACAAGCGATAGATAGCGCTCTCTATCCACTAACGGGTGCACTGCCCTTACTAGTGCGGATAGAGAGACGGTGTCGCTGCCTTGCCATGTTTCTGAAACCGGAAGCAAATCCCCCTCGGTTTCCAATTCCAGCCGTATGGCTACGGTTTTGATCCTGACTAGTCGTTTAGTTTCAGAGTATATCTTTCGGATGTTCAGTTTCATACTTGGTTAGATAGGACAAAACCACCCTAAGCTAAGATAGAACTCTTGATTTTTAGTTGGTATTGCTTTCTTTATCAATCAAGCAATTACCTTATAGTGGATATATAGTTACAAATCAAAATCTTTTTCCGCATTTTGATTTCGCTTTCTATTATTAAGCAGGACTAGCTTGCTTGGAGGGCATATCCTTCCTGGTCTATTGTAGGATTGCCTTTCTTCTTTCAAGTTCAAGTACCTCACCTTTAAGTCGTGTAAGTCATGTCTATAATTATGAGAGACTAAAGTAAAGAAGGGAAAAGAAAGAGAAAAGAAAAGAGAAAGGAAAAGGAAAATCAAAGACTAGGCGTGCAGGATTTCCCTAACTATATCACAGGTTTCGTGAGTGATCGATGGGATGGACCCCGTGTCCTCTCTTCATAATGAATAGGCTTGATAATATACGCCGGCAATGAGAATAGCAAAACGTTCATAGTCGAATCCTCTTTGAAGGGGGTTCCTGTCCGGGGGGCGGGGTCAGATAAAGACTGACTCGGTCGCTTCCATTAGATTGGATTCCGTGTAGTCAGGCTACACGCGTCTGGAAAGCTACGAAGGAAGGTGAGTCACCGGGATGGAAGGATTCAATCCAGCCGAAGGGGGGAACCTTCGGCTACCTTGATCCAATTTACTTAACTTAACGGGGCCGCCCGTTTCAGGAATGATTGTCCCGAAAAGGGGCCGGGAAACATGCCCCAGCTTTAGCTCAGGCTCTCAGACGAGCGCCCGCCACAGGTTACGGCCCCCCCTACATACACCCATACACCAATGTTCCCACCCTGGTTGGTAGGCCTTGCTCCCTTGATTCTTATCCCCAAGCCGGCTAACCCACGCAACTAGCCCCATTATTGGGATGCTCAAGCTCAATATCATATTGGTTGTGTTCTACCAACGAGGTTAGGCTCCTGCCTAAAGAAAGCACTGAGAAAGGGAGAAGTGTTCCATATAGATTCGTATATATACAGTGGTGCTATATGATCTTTCGCTATGGGTCTCGTATAGTGTGCTTGCTATATTGAGTATATATACGAGTCACGAGTAAGAGGAGGTGGTAACGGTCGATTGATGTTCATATTGGAGTATTTGCTGACTTCAGCGTCACATCAAGGTGACAGGATTCGAACCTATGGCCCTCTGTACCCAAAACAGATGCGCTGACCAGACTGCGCTACACCTCGCGCGCGGAGTCGATGAACCAACCGATGAACAGCAAAACCGATTAGGATCTTAGGGTCGTCTTTCTTACTTATTACTATACTATAAGTACTAGTCTTAGGCCTTTGGCTTATGAAGAGGGGGCCCTTCCGAACCACTTTCCTTTCCGGTAATACGACCCAGGGCTCTCTCTGATCGAAATGTGGGCTCACTGAGACTCGCATTTCGATAGTGTGAAAAGAAAACCACATTTGAAATGACACC
>JAYMFD010003197.1:5000-25000 GCA_035771175.1 Paratinospora sagittata | reverse complement strand
CATTGTTCCCAGGGATTTTTTGGGTAATCAGCTCCCATGCTGCAAACAGTCAAATCTGAACTGAACCTTGTCGCTCTTCTTTCTTTCCTCGTGGGCAGGAAGCACACCAGCAGCGTGCGTTGCGTGATTCCACTGTGTTTTTTGCACTTGACTGGGTGGACAGTTGACCGGAAGATAACTTCGATTCGCCCGGCCAGCAGGCGGGCGGCGTGCTTATCTTGTGTGACAACACTACAGAGCGAGTGGCTCTTCTAGGCGGCAGCTGTGTGACAACACTCCAGAGGAAAGCGGCGCTTTCGTGTAACATGCTATGGTCTCAACGCCCTTACGAGGTAGTGATGAGTTTCACGCGCTCTAAGCCCGGCCCGCGCGCGGTTTAGGAAAGATTGGCCGCAATCTGAGCGGTACCACCCACCCTACCCTACCACCCATGGGCGGCCGTCCGTCCTACAGCCGCCCGAAAAGGAACTGCAGTGATCTTGAATAGGGATCCTACAGCGATAAATAGAATCCCCATAAAAATACCACTAGATCGAGCACCAGTGATTCGTATCCGGTCAAAATCTTGGCTAATTGATCGAAGTGGGTAGCTCCAGTGGACCCATAGATCATGGAACAAATAGGGTGGGTAGGCCCAACCACCACACTACACGTATAGACGCGAACCCCCCTCGTTACCGTACGTGCGACTCTCACCGCATACGGCTCGCACAAAGACTCCTAAATCCATCCCGAGCCTTTTCTTCCACCTCTCCTCTCAAAGAGAATCCTCGATCAAACTTGCGTTCCCCAGGCGCTATGAAGGGGGGGGGGGTGCTTCCTTCGCCTATCGTATGTATTGGCTTGGCTTCGTCCCGAACCAAGGAGGCATTCTGGCGGGGCGGCGTGCGTGTAGGAATGCCGACTACAGAGACTAAAAGACTACGACTACAAGCCAAGCCGGAAGCGACTCGCTTCTATTCTCGTTGGGATTGGATATAGATGGGGAATCCATAGATCGTAGTAGTTCGCCAACCTCTCTAACTAACATACGATACAATCTCACTTCACGGCAAAAAAAAAAAGAAAGAGCTTCGCTCGGTTGGCCTTCCTACGCTGACGAATGCCTCCTTTCTCTTCTCTTCAGTCTACAACAAGTGGGAGAGGCAGGATTCGAACCTACGTAGAAAAACTTCAACAGATTTACAGTCTGTCGCTTTTGACCACTCAGCCACTCTCCCCTTCCCGGGCCGAGGCCCCCCTCAATGGGTTCTAAGAAGGAGGGCGGCGTTCGTTCTTATTGATTGGATTGAAGGGAACTCAGACTATTAGCTTAGCTAGCGTTCCGGGAGAATCTAGTCATTTAGTCAGTTCATAACAATCTCTGTAAAGCAAGGGGCAAAGCTTCTACGACAGCTTACCCCTCGTCGGCCTTCCCCAGCCCCCCCTGAGTTCGCTTCTGGCTAAGCATCTTTCGGCGGAGGAAAGGGGGCGACTAGTCGCTTCTGGCGAAGCAGCGAGTTCATGAGCAAGTGAATGAACGAGCCATGCTCCTAAAAGGAGTGACCATGTTTGTTTTCTTCCTTCTACTGACACTGAGCTAGCTAGCGCGCGTACTCTTCTGCTGAGCGAAGCTGCGAGCCTACCCTTCTCGAGCCTACTTAGATTAGAAGCGAGCCTACTTAAATAGCTTACGCTTACCAAGCCTAGTCTACTAAAAGAAAAGAGGGCTACAGCAAGCAAGCTTTCCCCCTTCGTTTGTTGTGGGTCGCGCCTCACCGCGGGCACTGAATGAATGAGTGGAGATCTTCCTTCCCCCTTGCTAATTACCAAGAACTTCGTTGCCACTAGTGGCGAAGAAAAACTCTACCATCCCACCCAAAAACAACTCGGAGACTGCCAGTCTACAAGAAGCTGGCAGAGCTTTAGCCATTGGACCACATCCAGATATCCTACCTAAAAAGTCACCCTTTTCTTGTTCGTTCTTCGAATGACGCTAGTGGAGACTCATTCCTTCCGGCTAATGAAGATACTACTCAAGTCTTCCCATTCATTCCCAGTGGATCCTTCTTCTCCCTAAGAATGGAACGAACCAAGTTCACCTATACGAGAGTGAGGCTCTGACAAGACCAACAAGAGACTTCCCACTGGAGTTTGATGTCCCACGATTCTGCTAGTTTAGAAACTAAGGAGAAAGGGGTCGCTAGGTCAGAAAAGAAAAGCGATAACTAGAGATTCTCCCCAAGTAGGATTTGAACCTACGACCAGTCAGTTAACAGCCGACCGCTCTACCACTGAGCTACTGAGGAACAACGGACTTAAGGAAGCCGACTCTCTTTGTTTCGTTATGTTGTTCCTATGACCGCGTTTTAAGGCCCTGGATTCTGTCTCTCCGAGTTTCTACTACTAAGTAGCACTTCTGCTATTCAATCATAGAATCGATTCCGATCAAGCAAGCAGGAGAAGGTGGTCCTCTCATCTCTCTGCCTGCTCCATGCTGTATAGCCTAAGGATCATGAGCTGGTTGAATGCCTAGAATACATGAGATCTGCCCGGTCATTTCGATAGATGAAGTGATGGGGGCGTGTTAAGTTGAGAATTTCTAACATTGTAGCATTCTTTTCTAGGTTGGGTTTTGAGTTTCGAAGTTTCCAGAACTCTGATGGTGAATATACACCAAATCAAATGACGCATCGAGCGAGACCATTCTGTTCCATGTGAATGAGAGACGTTTTCGACCAACATCTACTCATATCCAGCTTCGTGTCATTTTTGAACACAGCGATCAGCAAGCTGCTCCAGCGCGCTACTCTGGCTCGCTTCTTCAAGCTCCGCTCGCTGCTTTTCGCCTGCCTCAAAACGGACGCGCGCTAGCGCGCAACAACTAGCACTTTTCAGCCTGCAAAGTCCTACGCAAACTACGGCTGCTTCAAAACCACAGGTATGTGGAATCGCTTGACTACACTAGACCATAAGCGCTAAGCGCTCGCTTCGCTTCTTCAAGCTCCGCTCGCTGCAGCTTCAAAACCCCTTACTCGAATAGGGGCGTTAGCGCAACGGCTTTCGCGCTAGGGCGCTCGGCCGTAGATTGTTCTTTCGCGCTAGGCGCTCAGCCCTTACTTGGCTTCGGGTTTTTTTTTGGTTTTAGAGAATTCTCTTGTTGTTGTTTGAGCTCTGTCCCTTTCCGGTAGAAATAGTTCTTCGTTTAGATGGCTATCCTTTGATTTCCAATCTCGTAGATGGCTATCCTTTAATGCTTTCGAGAGGTCCGGTCTGACTTTAGGGTATTACTTTGTTCTTCCGCGCTAGTCGCTGCTCGGCCTTTTGCTTCTTCCGCAGCTTGTTCCCTTGCTTGGTTACGTGTAGTCCCCTCAGTAGGCCCTTATTCATTGTGAGACCTGTGAAAATTCCAGCTATTACAATCCGTTTTTCTGTTCGGTACGTCTTTAGCCGTGGTGTATTGCCGAAATAGATTTGATATTGAAGCCCCTATTTTTCGTTTTTAGGGCACGCATTCTTTTTGAGTTCTTTCTTTCTATGTAAATCTTTCTTTTGGTATGTCCCGTCAACTTATTCTCTGTTTTAATAGTGGATCTGATCTTCTCTACCCCTCCATTTCGAATCTCTCCAGCCATTGGTCTTCTGGAGACTAGAATCTCAATCTCGAAAATGGTAAATCAAACGAATGAATTTCGTAATATCCCCGCCCCTCCCACTGCTTTCTGCTTCTCCCTCGGCTAGAGCGAAGTCCAATCAATTCATCAATTGCTTATACTCGACTTGCTTGCTTAGTTCCGCGCTTCTGCTTGCTAGCAGCTCTCATCTTTCATTTTGTGCGTCCTTCTTTTTATTATTCATATTCAATCTTCCGCTTTCATCGCTCGTAGTTGCTCTCTTCCTTAATTTAATGCTATCTTCTTCTTAGCCTCGTTTGGCGCTATATTCCTTCCCCTACGTGTCCATGAAAATGAGTTCGAGTCTACGCCCATCTTTCTGAGTTCAAGGCGAGGGTTTACACGCGCGAGTCCAGGGAGGTTTAGTAGTGTGAGTCCACAAAAGGAGAGTGAGTTTATGGGCCACTCACATGTTGTCAATTCTAATGCTGTATTTCTTTTTCTTTGAAGGTCCCTAGAACCATCTACTTTCATTTCTACTTTACTAGTAGAGCAAGGAATTCCTCTCTTTTTCTTCTGGTAAGTGGTCTATCTGTCCACGATAGCTCTTCTTTTATTCAAGACTGATCTTCCCCCTTGCCTTTTGAGCTGGGGCAATCAATCAGTCCATTCATTCCTGCCCTTCATTCAATAGATCGCTTAGCTCTACTTCTCAGTCAATCCCCTTTGTTCATGGCTTTGAATTTATTGTAATGCTTTTCTTTTCTGTAAAGATCTCGATGACCGCTTAATTCATCTTTCCCCTTCCCGCTCCTGAATGAGAAGTGGTTTTTTTTTATTCCTACGGTCTTGGCCTGAGAAAAGTGATCTCTGAAACTGAAAGCCTTTCGACTGAAAAGTTACCAATAGAATAGGCTTTAGAGTAGCTCTTTCCAAATAGGTCGAGTAGCTCTTTATAGAATAGAATTCAAAGGGAGCGGAGCCACTCGACCGCTCCCTTGATCCTAACCCTCGGAGCGTCAAGCCTTCCAGCAAGCAAGCCAGCATTTAAGCTGTTCCTTTTGTTGGCATTCGTTTCAGGCGGGCAGGTATATCTGAGTGTTCGCACTGGAAGCCTTCTTTCAAGCAAGCGAGTGACGGTAAAGCGTCATGTTTGGCAGGCAGGGAAAGTCCAATCTAATAAGAGGGCTTTGCTCACTCCCAAGTATTATGCTTTTCTCACTCCCACTAAAAGTATGAAGCATAAGCTGCAAAGGCAAGGGCAAGATCAGAGTACTATCAATAGCGTACTACGTGAGCGGGGAGTCCACTCTTTATTTTGTTTACGACTAAGATCGAACGAAGTGAGGCGGTAGTGATCTCGAATATGATTGACAGTATGGAAAGCACTGACAGTAAGGCACTTCAAGCACAGAAAGCACTTCAACAAGCACATGGGCAAATGAACGACTGGACTTCCTTTTCGGTCGCTTTCGCCCACCGTGACTATGGTCGGATTTGGTTCAGCAGAAAGACGAAGAAGGAGGAGGCTTCTCTCTGACAAAAGGGTGAGTGCTCACATGGTCAGGATGCCAGCGAAGAAAGAGCAATAGGGTAGAAGAGATCGACCGAAGAAAGATGTTCTTATTAATTAATAACTACAGTTAGACAGCATAAGTCTGTGTTTCGTTCTGACTTCGCATTGAGAATCTTCCCCCTTCTCACAATTGGAATCGCATAAAAGAAACGTGGTTTATCTGGTGAGATCGACCATGGATGGACGGATTGCAGGGAGCCTTTGGGGGCAAACTACAAAGAGTTCTGTTACCCGGTTCCGCTCTTCTAATAGAATCTGTTCTTTCGAGGCGATCGCTCTCATAAAGCTCCGTTGAGGCGGCGACCAATATGAGTCTCGACGACTGTGGACTACAGGTGAGGGCTAACGTCATGTCGTAGTCACTTACAGTTAGGGGAGCTAGCTTGTTGCCTTCCCCAGAAAAGGGTGTCATAGACAAGTTATTTAAAGAGGCAGGGTCAATACCGAAAGGCGAAAGAAGCCAGTAGTACCCGCTTTAGTTGACCCTGTAGGCATACCAGAGAGACAGAACCAGAGGGAGCGACTAGAAAAGCCTAGTTAGGTTGTTAGTCTCGACTCACAGCAAGCTGCTTCCCCAACCTTCAAACCGAAAGAAGAGTTCTCTGCCCGGCTAACAGACAGGTGTAAGGTCATTGCAGCTAGTACAGGTGTCCTCGGTGAGGTTAGGTTATAGTTGTAAGCTAATATATATCGACTACCTTCGAGCTTAATACCGGCGTAGAACGTCTTCTATGGTTTGCAGGTGTCGATCACACTATCCATCGTTCCTTGGTGTCGATTCGGAGATCGCTCCCGCCTTAGACGGAGTCTTTCTTTCTCGACGAATAAGTTCTCGTAGTGGCTCCGTTCCTTCCATGCCTTATTTCATAGGAACCTACAAGAGCGGAGCCTAGTGAGATAGAGAACACCTACAAGCGGAGCATAGTGGACGTGCCAGTGCCTGCTGTTGTTGGCAAGCAAGGAGTGTTGGGGGTCAGACCGACCCAACAATGACAGGTATGGCATTGGGCGATGGTAGCTCGCGTCAGTGAGGCGATCAGAGGGTGGGTGACGATAGGCATATAAAAGGGGCCTCCATATCCATAATAATACCTACCACCAGATTCTCTTACCTCTTTCTCTTTGTAGTTTGGATCGGAATCAATTTCTTCTTTGTTGATCCGAAAGTAGCGTCTATCAATTATAGGGGATCAGAAGTCATAACCGAAGAAAAGGATTCTTATTCAGTCTCAGGTCTAAAAGTGCATGCATGGACCCTATTGTGGTATCTCTCCGTATACAGTATCACCTCAATGAGAATACGCTGCTTCGCTATGACAGACAATCTTTAACTACTGGAAGCTCTCCACCAACTCATACAGTCACTGGAAGAGGGCACTAATTCCAGATTTCATAAACTTTCAAAGTGCATATCTCATATTCATATCTCAGCTTCATATCCGAACTCTGCTCTATTAGTTACAGATTGGGATTGCTTACCCACCAGCACCTGAATCACGCTGCTTTCCCACCTGAGCCCAGTGCTTGCAGACACCTCAAGGTACACCTATTCAGGCAAACCAACGGGGTGCGGCATCTCTCTCCTTTAGCCAGCATCTCCCCTTTAGCTCTCACGCCCATATGTTCGGCTTCTTGCTTTCCCGCCCACCATTATGAAAGTGAAAGGGGAAGGGGCTTTCCGGCAACAAGTAAACACCTTCCTTCCCAGTTGGAGCTCACCATTCAAATTGATAAGAGAGATTAGCCTTGAAAAAGGAAGACAGTTACGAAGTGCGGATGAGATACCGACGACTACTTTTCTTACTCTAAGAACTAGTTGGCCCACGTTCCTAGTGGTAAGTCATCCATATTTTAGTCATCCATCTTTCTTAGGCTTTACGCCAGCTAGAAGTCATGGTAGGTTGCCAAGTAGTCAGTCTCCGCCGTGGAACGTCTTATGTTTGAAGGTGTGGGTTGCCCCCATCCATAGGCTTTTAATAAACCTGTCAGAAGGTAAGGCACGAGAGCTACATGAGTCGTCGTCGACGGGATAGTGGTTAGTATCGACCAAAGGCAAAGGCGATCGAAGCTCTTCTCAGTTCAGATTGCCGAGGCGTCTCCTTGTTTTCCGAATGAGGAGCTGGAAGGCGGCAGGCATTTTTACCAGGGCCCATTATTGGATGGAATGTCATCCACAGAACCAATAACTGATATGTATCATATTGCATATTGCCCATTAGAACGCTTCTCAGCCTCTTGCTTGTCATTAAGTAATTAGGCCTTTTCACAAGCTTAGCTTATAAATGAACTACAAGCCCGCCTTACTGGACTTTGAGACGCCCTACTATCAAAAAGAGGAAGGCATTCATCTAAGATTTATGTAAAAAATCCTTGATTTTTCAACTCTTCACAAAATCAGACCACAGAAAGTCGATTCTCGTGACGATACTTCTTCGCTGTCAGTTGTTGCTTAATAACGCCTTCGTTCCTCTTTCCCTGAACTATAAGAGGGCGGGCTTCTCTCCCTTTCTTGTGCCATAGGATTTCTTGGTCTACGACCTCCGCCTCCAACGCAAAAGGAGGATCGAAGCTATACGGCTTAGACTATCACTTAATAATGCCAACCAACCCGGACGGAGTGAGTTCATATCTCATAAACCGGGGAACTTCTGGATGGCAGCTACCTTGATCCACGCCCTGTGAAACCGTAACCACTTATGGCCTTGCGCCAACACTCTTTATTATACTATTCCAAGCCGTGAAGAACAACGCGCCGATACGAGAGAGAAATGCAACCACTTTCTGTTATTATCAGTCTCGTCTAGCTCACTTTATAGGGTTTCGAAAACGCCATTAGTTGTTTCAATTCTTCCTAAGTCTTCTCGTAGCCTTGCGCGGTAAACTTGGCAGGCATAATAATCCGTTTGCCAGGTGCCTATACTTTTTCCTTTCAAATGTGATCCGTGGCAACCTACTCTCCTCAATGGGATCATCAATACAAGTACCCACCACCACGAGCAAGTACCCACCACCATGAGCAAGTATGTATGATCACCCACGAAATGAATGACGTGTAGAAAGACTAACCAACCTGACTGAGCTTACGTAAGAATAAGGTAACCTCACTTTTCTCTCGTCGTCATCGGGTTGACATAGCTTTCTTCGATAGCCGATAGCCTCGAAAGCGAGAAATGCGGATGATAACTATGTTCTCTATGCTCTTCGTACGGACTCTAAGCTTGTCTCTCCTTAGCAGAGTCGACCTCGTAGCTTGTCTGTCAGTCTCACTTGTTCCGAGCCTCACCTTTCAGTCAAAACCTTATTGTGTCCTCTCAGTAGCCGAGGGAGGGCTATGTTATAAATCGATCGGCGAAGCAAGCCTAGCTACACTCTCCGGCTACGGAACTAACATATACATACAGCTACCACCTCCTATAAGGAAACCACTTATACAGAAACATCATCTTTCTTATTATTATTATATGTAGTAATCTCTCCATTGGAGCTCATCGTCAACATACTTGACCTGAAGCGACGCTTGTACTCCCTGATTGATGCTTTTACTTGACTCCCAAACAGTCAGTGAGGAGCCAGGCTGGGTGGAGCACTTTGTAGGTTGGGTGTGTACTTATTTTGGTCGAGGTCGAATTGTGGTGAAACAACAAATTTCGTATACCTACTTGTGTAGCACTGAACGCGATAGATCTTATTTCATATAGGATTTATAAACTTTGACTATTCCTGCCTTAGGCCCTTGGATTGGAGTGCGCCTTTTCCTTATGGTCTTCCGCCTTCACGCCAACAACCTCCGTCCGACCAAACCATTTGGTTTTAGCTTATTTGGATGCTTCATTTGTGGATTCATATTCGGTTTTTGTTTCTTCGGATTGAGCATCCACTGGCACTGATGGGTTATTTGAGTGAGGGCTTTCCCCCTTCGTATCAAATGAGACTTGTACGCCCGGGAAAAGGGGTTTAGCTTTGCCCCTTTTTTCCACTAGAATTTGACCAGCTACGGACTCAACCTCTCCATTTGTGCGAGCAGCGTAACCCTCTTCTTCCTCTCCATATGTTAGAGCTGGTTAAATGGACTATTACTTACGAGCTCATCGTCGACCGACCTCTCGCTTGTGTTGTGGGAGTTCCTCACTGACACCTTCTTAACAGTAGCCCGTCGATCAACTATATGTCTCAAGTTTTAAATACAACATTTGTAACCTCCGATCTACTAGCTCGCCTCTTGTTGGGCTAATGTAATGATGCTGCCCCGATGTTAGTGCCCTTTCTCCCATTCGTGCCCTTCCGTGTCTTCGTCTTCCTCGCTCGTCTTATTCTTCTACTTTGTCACTTTTACTGATTGATTGCTTACTATAAAAAAAGGCTTTCCCTTCATAATGAGACCCCTTACCTACTACATTTGTAATTAGCCTACCTTGGGAGACCCAGAGTGAGCCAACCAAGACGTAGACGGAACTCAACGATTTCAACAAGCCTGCTGGTACTGGTAAAAGTGATTGGTATTATCAATAGGCATTGGCCAACCCAAACCATTCCTCTGCCGCTCGCCTGCACCCTATGGACTGGATTGCTTAGCTAAAGCGCTTGCAGCCAGACGACGCCTGAAATAAGGTTTTGTACGTCTGAGCCTGAGCATGGAAGAGGGCACTGAGCAAGGTAAAGTGAGAGGAGGTATAGTAACTACCTGGCAAAAAGTCAAAAACAGACGAAGAAAGAGACGCATCGGAATCAACAGCCGAAGATGTCGAATCTTAAGAAGATGACTAAAAGGCAGCAAGAGCGGACGCTCAGGCAACAAAACCAAGGGTGGTTGGGCATGAAGGGGTAGAAGTAGGAAATTCCAATCCAAAGGCTCGCTCGCTAGGGTAATTGGCTTGGCCCCTATGCCTTTGATGTCGACGATGCTTTTGCCGAACACTGACTCCCTCCGCATTATGCGTACCCGGCCCTAGGAGAAATCCTTGTACGCCGGAGGCCTACGCCTTTGTTTCCGAAGGGCTATATCACAAGTTGGGGGGTTCAAATGGCATGCATGGGTCAATCCATTAGTTATCCGGGTGCAAAAGATTCTATTCTCTTACTTATCCGGTTCTGAAACCAATACTTTCTCCAATCCAACAGAGAAAAAAGGAAAGAAAGAGTTGCTGCTCGCATCGTTCTTCAATTGATCGATGGCATTTCCCAGGGGAGAGGATGGAGTGCTATATGCAAAAGGACAGGTGCCCCTATTGATGTTCCCAACAGTGGCGGACACTCTCTTTGCAGCTTTGAAACCTGGCGATGGCGATCAAGAAGGTCAGGCGATGCGGTAATGAGGTCGACTAGACAGGAGAGGCTCGCGTCTAAATAAGGCTCGACAGAGACCTATTCTTATTATTCTTATTATTATTATAAATTCTACTAGAAAAAAAGAGAGTGGGCTCAATCGGAGTAGTACTATTTTCCACTATCCGCTAGGCAATCGGAGTGCTTTTTGCTTTCCACTACTGTACTAACCCATAAGTGCAAACACCCATGAGGCTATGCTTCTAGGGCGGCTCCCTTTTCGATCCCTGTTCTCGCTAGAGGAGGAGCTGCAGGCCCTAAGCTGTGTGACGGGGAAGTTCAGTCATGAAAAAGAATATGCTTAGGCAGGCGCATAAACGTAGTAAGCAGACACTGAATCAAGAGACGCAGATAAAGAAAAGCAGTTGTTTTTGATTCATCCTATCTGCTCACTCAGGTCGTCGATAAGGCATCCAAACCAACGAGTTCGTGCACCAGCCGCCAATGTGTTTTGATGTTCTTCCTCATGACTTTCCTTTTACCCCCATGAGGAAGACTGGAGCTGGCACTCACTGTACGGACGCCGCAGGAGGCGAGGCTTAATCAACCACCTGAAAAGAGTACAGAACGGCAGGGGTTTTCATACTTGTTTGAGTGAGAAAAGCCCTCCTTAGCCCTTTTACTGAGCAACCGTCACTTTACCACCATTTTTACCACCATCTGTCCCACCTGTGCCAGCGGAAAACACCACTCGATCTTGTCGGGTACACAGACTTGAGCCCACCCGTAGAACCGCCCACCTTGTAAGTATCACGCTACCCTCTGCTCTGGTCGATCTCCCTTTTGAGATTTATAACGGGACAGACCCGAATAGCTAATGCCAGTGCCCGCAGTGGAAGTCTTTGTCAAAGAGGGCACTAATAAGGTCTCAAAGGAAAGGAGTAAGCAAGTAGATCTACATGAGTTCCATCTTGTTTGTTATTGTTAGTTGTTGCTTTCGCCTCGACACAGTGAGAAGTTATTATGAGATACCTTCGAACGTCGCTATGCAAGTTAGGGAGAAAAAAATGAAGTAAGGGGTGCTCCCGTGCCTTTTCTTCCCCGGAGTGACCTGGTTGTTGATCCCTAATATGATATCGGTTACCTGGCCTCTTTCTCCCGAATCAGATCTCTAAAATGAGAACTCAAACTATGAGATGTATGGGCAAACAGATAAAGAGTAGCGAACTCGGAGAGCGAAAGGCTCAATCAAAATAGTGCACAAATCAGGATCAGGTGAGAGGGTTGACGTTGGTCGATCAGGAAAAGCACATCTTCAACCTCGCCAACTAGAACCACTTTCTCTGCCTGCAGCTGGTTGAGCTTAGTAAACATACTATGCCGCAGGTAGAGCAGCTTAAGCTGTGCCTTTGCGAGCCCAGGCCTTATTCTGACTCGCCTAACTCCTCACTCCGCTCGCCTTACTCGAAAAGGGTTTTTCGTTGAGCGATTCATCACGCCAAGCACGAGTGGATTTGTGTTTGTGCCCCCCCTTATCCAGGTATGGCAGGCAGTATAGGGGCGAGCACAACTGAATCATAGTCATAGGCATCTATCCGCATTAGCATCCCCCATCTGCTTCATCCAAAGATGAAGCTTAAGCTAGGACAGGCAGTCACATCCCCAGAATCATAAGCAGACGCATAAATCAGTCTAGTGTCAGTGCCACCTGTAGTTGTTTATTTGCCTGTTCCAGTTACAACTGTTGGTGGGAAAGAAGCATAGGGCGCACGTAGTTGGTGAGGTCAACTCTAGCCCAGTAGCTTCATCTTATGGTTCTGGTTCTAAAACCCTCTGTCGGCCCTTACAAACCGATTGGACCCCGGGGGGGCCTAAGCTTTGCTAAAGCTAAAGCGAGGGAAGGGTTCTTCCTCATGTAGTGGGCTACAGGCCGCCTATCCATAGTCTGGAAAGGCATCAGTAGTTGGTCAAGTTCAGGGAGCAAAGGAAGAAAGGGCATACAAGTACGGCTCCAAAGAGTTAATGAGTCCAGTCTCCGGTCTCAAGGACAACCAACTGGTACTGTCTACTATACAAAGAAGGAATAGCGCATCCGGGAATGAATGCATTTCAAAATGAAAGAGAGAAGAAGCAGCTATATCTGTCCACCATCCCCATCTGCTGCATCCGAAGCATTAGCATAATTGGAAGACGTAGAAGCATCATCTGAAGCAGCTAATGCATCATCAACGGAAGCCGCTGAATCAACTGATGCAGTCTTATACGCCAAGGTCAAGGTATATGCATTCCGCCAAGTCAAGGGCTAAAGAGAGCATCTCCTTGAACAGAAGATTCACTTCCTTCTTAACGTGAGACACTCGGCTTTTCAAAATCACAATAATAGGTCACTAGCTTCAAACGGTACCATGCATGCCCAGCAGCAGCAGACGCACACCCCAGGTGCTTTCCCACAAGAGCTTTGAGACTACATATTGACCCCTTTTGTTTGCTCACCCGAAGTGCCTGCCTGCCTGCCCTAGGCTGATTTAGAGCCCCCCTCCCTTACTGAATGAATCCCTCACACACAGGCTGAACCAGTACCGATATCGACCGACCAGTTGTCAATCTTAAGGCAGGCCTCCTTTACTTGAAATCAATAAGTATCAATCTCTGGGAGAGATTAAGAATTCTCAACTGCAGAATCGAGACTAGGTGACACATTTCTTCCACTGATGAGCTTTCTCGGTCTCGTGACGAGCTTTATCGCGCCCTGAGCATCCCCTCCTGTAAAGGGCTCTATCAAAAGCCCTGTATTTGAATTGGTTGGCTTTTTCTATTATCAAATGCCGGTGTAGTTCCTCCTTAGAGGCGTTCCAACGTGTAGCCCATTATCCGACCTTTCCTTTCGCCAAGACTGTTTGAAAGGATGTCAAAAGGAAGAGGTAGAAACCGAGGGATAGTGAGTTGTTGGGAGGTTCCCCTGGGTGATCCATTCAATTAGTTGCAAAAAGAGGTCTAGATAGAGAGTGAAAAATCCCCCACTTCTAGAGATGGATACGACAAACCAAGGCACTTCGTTCTAAAGACAACAGATGCTGCCGCTGCGAGACAAAAGAGTGGCTCCTCGGAATAGCAAGCCAGGTGTGATAGTGTTTTCCGATCGTCGTGCGGAACTGCTGAAAGCTTAGTTCACTTAAAATAACTTACTCCACTCGGCTGAGAGATGCCCATCGATCACTCGAAGCTCCACCAACAACTCGTGGCTCAGCCTGTGATGAAGTAGATCGAGCTCACTACGCTCTACGACAACAGCACGGATAGCTTGCTTGCCAGTCTCCAAGGGGTTAAATAAAGACTCACTACACTGTTCCAATAGCTTTGACTCCCTAACATTGATTTGATTCCCATCCCCGAACCGCAGTTACTATATCTAATCAGATTCCATAACGTACATATGTACTATATCCGCAAAAGATCTATCTTTTTTCGGTTATGGTTCAGCCTCCTAAGCCCGGGCCAGAATAACATTCAAATTCCTTTCCTTTCCACCACCGCGAGTGAAAAATCTGAAAGAGATGCCGCTACGAAAGCGTCAATTTCAATTAGTTAGTCGGGGGGAACAGAACCAGGTGGCAGCTTAGGATCAAAAGGGGGTGCCCGCAGCTAGTGCGGACCAACCAACCAGAGAGTTAGGGACAGTCCTGTTATCAGGTGGAAGAAAGCGTACGGCTGGGATTCCAGTTACAGTTGTTGGGAAAGTACTAGGTACAAGACCTAACGTGCGAAACACAAGCTACCATTGGGAAAACTCTCTTCTCGAACCAAGGTTCCGTTGCTTTCGACAGCCGATGATCTATGCAAAGCGTGAAGTTAACTATATTGGACTATACTTAATATAGTATTCCAAAGAACGAGTATACTAAAGGATTTCTCTATCGAATTGGTACCGACCACTCTCTTTATAGGAAAGCGCGGCTGCTCACTTGCTTTCGCTTCTGGTAGTTCGTCCATAGATACGATCGGAGTTATATCGACCTGAGGGAGCGAGACTGCCCTTGTGCCCCTTTGCTCTTTACCTGTTTGTTGTACGCCTGGACCAGGTGGGGCTGGGGAACTCCCTGAGCTAACACCACTTGGAGACACTCTTTCAAGCCAGCCAGTCACACTCGTTACCTGAACGCTGCTTAACAACTGACGCAAAAGAAGCAGCTTTCTTGGCGGCATCTCTTAATTTTGTACTCGCCAAAGGTTCCCAGGAATTGTTATTCATTTGATTCTTCGTGGCCCCCAAAATCATCATAATATGGTTCAAAGAAAGAAGAGTCAAGAGTCTGACTCGGCCAGTGAGTTCCCAAAAAAGGGTAACCAAGCCAAGGGAGGACATAAAAAGTCACCAACATCAAGGGTAGCGCAAGTGCTCGTCGGAAATGTGTAACAAGTCTCGATTACGACGGTTCCATACTATACTCTAACAGAGCAGAGTTTTATACTTATTAATTTAATTTAATATAGAAAGAGGGTTTTGATGAACGACTTCCTGTGCTTAAGTTGTTGCTACCGTTGGAGCATCTCACTTCAAAGAAAGACAACGGTTTTAAAGTAAAGTGGTGATCGATGGGCATTTGTTGAGGAACAATAAGCCGATGGCGGCACCGATAAGAGCGGGTTTCCCGACCCGAGCTGTGGCAGACAAAGGAAAAGCATTAACGACCGACCCGCAACACCCAACCGAAAGAGTCCAAAGCAAGCAGTAAGAGAAGAAGGGCGCCAAAGAATCCGTTGTTGGGGGCTAGCTAGTTGCAGGTGTTATTATCGGATAAGGAGCGGAGCCACTCGACCGCTCCCTTGATCCTAACCCTCGGAGCGAAAGATGGGATTCTATTCTATTTGGGATTCTATAGCCTACGCACTTGCCTTTAGGGGATCGAAGTTGGATGAATCTCCAGTGGTTCCTTCCATCGGCGTCATCGAACCACGTTAGCAATCCAGAAGAACTGGAAGCTCGAAACGACCGGTCAAAGGAATTGATCCGTTTAGTTCTGTTCTTCTCCTAGTTTTATAGCACACCCATGTAGAGGGATCTTTCCGACGCTAAGCGCGCTGCATCTCCTGTCCAAGTGAAGAATATCTTGTCCAAGTCCTTCCAGCTTGCATCCTTCTTCTGCCATTGGGAATGGAACATCTCTCAACTTGTAAGTGGTAGAAATTAAGGACTCTGTAGCAGGTTTTGGTTGATTAAATCATCCTCTCAGAAGCCATGTCAGAAGCCCATGTTTATTGTCAAAAACGAGACCTTTACGGGTGGCTCCTTTTTTTTTGTACCGGCGTGCCCTCCAAATGCGTTCTATTGGGCTTTTGAGGAGACCTGATTTGTCAACAACGGGTCTTGTCTCCGCTTTTTCGGGTCTTGGCGCCTTGGCTGCTGCTTAAACAGGACATCCTCTCAGAAGCCTGTGTATATTAGTCACATCTTTGACTTTCACAGGTCCGATTGCTCTTTTACTGGTGTGCCTGAAAATGTGATTGATAAATGGGCTTTTGAAACTCGATTTGTCGCAACAAGAGGTATTGTCTCCGCTTTTTCAAGTAGGGATCATCTCTCAAGTGTTATGATCCTCCATTGCTGCTCGGTAGTGGCCTAAGGCTCAATGATTGATCTTCTGCGCTAAGGCTAACATCTCATCCCATCTTTCATCTTATTGGCTTCGCGCTCTCTTCGGGAGAGCGTAAAAGTGTAACCTGCTGCTCCTTGATTTCACATAAACAACTGAGTGCCTTCTGCTCCTTTTGGTCTTCTCTTTCTGTGTCTATGGATCTCCTGCCCACTCACATTCTCTTTATCGAATCCTTTTAGGCAGATAGGACTACTCCTGCTTGCTCTTGGCCTTGGCTGCTTAGAGACATCCCTTTAGTTCGTCTTAGAGAATTGAATTAGGAATTTGATTTTCGTCTTATTGTAGGTCGGTCATCTGTTCAATCTGGAATTCCATCTCTTGTTTGGTTTCTGGCACCGGTTTCAGTTCCTTTGGTCAAAAGAATCTCTATGTCCGGCTTCTCTTCCCGGTTGTCCTGTCCTGTTCAATCCGTTGTTCTTCTGTCTGAGGCAAAGGCGAATCCCTCATACTGTATACGGTCGAGCTAGCTCTCGCTTCCTAACAACAAATAAAGCTAGTTAGGGGAGAGGGCTGGCGTCAACTAAGGAACCGGACACGGACAAGGATTGGGGGCTTTCAAGGGTTCCAAACCTGCCCCCCTATTGGTATCGAGAAAGCTACTTCCGAGAGGAGAAAGCTTTCCAAAGATTGAGAGAGCATCTCTAGTTCTAGAATGACCACCACTTCATCTTCATCCGTCTGCTTGGCCCGAAGCATCTGCCCGTGCTGTTGAACGAACCTGGCTCTCATTTGAGACTTTTGAAGATCTTTCATTTGAATTTGAACCTGGCTGGCGCTCTGGTCTAGCGGGTCAAGCAACCCTCAATCCACAGCTTTCTCTCGAAATGCCATCTCTGGTTTTCTTTGATCTTTGAAGTCAATTTATCGGGCTTTTGTGAAAAGTGGAATTGTTAGGGTTTCGCTCGATGAAAAGTTGTTGGTATGCCGGATAGAAGGGTTAGTAAGGCGGCTTGCGAGAATCTCATCACTGGCAAAAGACAGAAGAACTACCCAAACATCAGTGACCAGTGTCTGTCGAGTCCGGAAGCCCGAGCGGTGAATAAGAGATCTTTGAATCCCATAAGCAAGAAGAATAAGGAGCAGTCTTCTATGACCCAAAGGTGCAAAAGAAGGAGAAGCTTTTGGGGATGCAACATGACTGTAGCACGGTGTTCAAGCTAGTACTTACGTTGGTTTTTTAATAAGTATATCTGCGCCGGTAGTTGTTGGTAGTTCGGTACGGTGGTAAATCGGATACTGGTTTAGTTCTTTTTTTGGAATTCTTCCCCCCTTCGTTATGACTAGTATTCTTTATCAAGGAATAACTGAAAGACTATATCTTGATCTTGAGGAGCTCGACTACACCCCAAGAAGGAGAGGGCGCCAGCCCGGGGTGTAGGTGAGCGATAATAGGAACTCATAAATAAAATACAACAAGCGGTATAACAAGTATACAAGAATCAGGAATCAAAGGTATAGGCGCTACGTACGTTGGTTTAACAAATAGAAGAATAACTAAACAACTATAAGCCAATAGCGAATATGGCACGACACACGAGGGTAAGCCAATAAATCAAGCAAGACAAGCCCGGTGTTAAAGCGAATAGGCCCAGCCAAGAGGGTCAACTCTCCAATATAAGGTAAGGCTCGGATCCGCTGGTAACGTTCATTTACTCCTCTAATTCATATAGCACATTCCCTAGCTTTTGTAGCAAAGGCTCGTGTCCTGTCTACAAATACTGTCTTGTAAGGGTCGGCATCTCTTTGCCTCTATCTGGCAGGCATATGTCGTACGATATCGGGAATAAGGAATCGCGAATACCGTCCTTGCTTGGTCTGTCGACATGTGTCCGGCTCTTGAAAACCTGAAGAATGACCCTCTTTCTTAAGACGAAAGGCGAGTTTGGGGGGTCCGATATAGAATACGTGAGCCTCTCCAAACGTTCGAAAAAGGGCCCTTATTAGTTGTTGCAGGCGTAGGCGTAGTAGCATCTGAGCAACCGGAGAGAGGGACAGAGACATTTCGTGATCGAAAGCTACTTGATCCTTTCGATGAAATCAAAGCGAGGGGCATAGATCGAGACCCAATAGCCCGTCACGGCTTGTAGTGATAGGGGCCTATTGAATGTAGGCTTGTAGTGAGAGGCCCTCAGTCTCATTACGTGTGGTCAAGGACCGTGACTATTTAACGTTCCTTGCTTCATAGGTAGCGGGCAGAATCTCTATTAGTCGAGCTATTTCCTTTGTCCGTCAGGCGATTGAGAAAGTCGGCTTGAGCGGTTTCTCCCACAGAGTACGAGCGTAGCGAGACATGGAAACAAACCTTTCTTCAACCATGGCTTGAATCTTTGTCATTTCTTTCTTCCAAACAGTCAGTCTGTTTTCTTCTTTCCTGCCTTCCCGTGGGTCAGTCAGTTTTTAAAATCAAGATATCTGTCTAGCCGGTCAGTATAGTGAGTGATGCGTGCTGTCGCTCGTCATGGCTGATAGGCGGAAAAAGGGGTCAGAGCGTTCTCCTCGGTAACTGCAGGAAATAGTCTCCGGTAGCTCATACCGCTTATCCCCGTATGCCTTTTCGTTTTATAAGTGAGTGAGCTCCTTAAGCGACCGAGTCAGTCTCGTCTCTGATTCCTCGTCTTTGAGGGTTGTTTTCTTTGGGAGTGCAAAAAGCAAAGTCAAGACCGGTCAATAGCCAAAAGCAGTGATACAAGTATGGTAACAGAAAGGGAAAGAAACCGAGTCAGTAAAGGACTAGGGCGGAAGGAACGGAAGTCGTATACCTTCCCTTCTATGTTTGAGGTAGGTCGAGCTCCCGCTGGCCTTTTTAGGAATAGCCATCTTTCAATCATTCTTCCATTCTCCCGCCATTTGACTTCGCCCTGAGTTCTTCTCTTCTTCGCCTTCTTCTCGGCTCCGCTCCCACTGCTCTTCCTCCTCTTCTATCAGTGATATCCTGGGCGCCTGGCAACGGATCGCATAAGACTAAATTGACTCCAACCATTGAGGCCCGGCATGTGGACGACTCTTCCCCCGCCCAATGCGGGATGCTGCGCCCTCTTATCCCCTCACAAAAGCAAGCTGAAGCCCCCGTGAGCGGTCAAGTTAAGATGAGAGGAGAGAAGGTGAGTGCCCATCCGCTGGAGCTCTTTTCGATTGAAAAGCTGGAACGCTGTCTCCTTGGCCTGGACGGACTGGGTGATGCGGATGGATGAGTATTGCCGCGATATTTGGCAGGCGACAAGTATCGAGCTTAGGCTCTGCTGCACCCGCAATTCTATTGCTAAACAACATCACAAAAGCTGCCTACCACACTGTTTTCTCGAGACAAAGACCATTCATTTTGCGTTCGGTGAGCTCACGATGACTCTGGAAGATATTGTGGCTTTAACGGGCTTGCCAGTCTCTGGGAAACCGGTCTTTCCTTGCCCTGTCCTCGCCAACGATCCATCGCTGAAGAATCACGCTTTGATGGCCTAACGACACTAACTTCAACCCTTGGGTGCGTCGCTTCAAAAAGCACGACATCACCCCTTCCATCACAGAACATTCAGCCTTCTTGCTCTATTGGCTTAGTCGGCCTGCCTTCCTTGAGCGGGAATAAAGTGAACAAAAAGTGCGTTCCGTCTCTCTCGCTGAAAAGTGGAAGTTGCACTCGCTCCTGCAATGCTCTGTAGCCTGTACAGAGGTATAGATTCTGTAGCTGATCCTAATAACACTGCAGTTTCGGAGAACATTGAAGGTCCCTTATGGCTGCTGCAAATATGGCTCTGGGTTCCAAACCTGTCATTGCTCCCGTTCCCAGAGAGATTCCCAAATATGGCTGCTACGGGATGAAGTGGATTTCCATGAGCGATTCTGATTCAGATGTCAATGTTCAAGATGCTAAGGAATTGAAAATGGCTTGCTCTATCTTCAACGCCGTTACCGAGGTCCATT
>JAYMFD010003720.1:0-42114 GCA_035771175.1 Paratinospora sagittata | reverse complement strand
AACTAAATTTACTTAGAAAATGTGTTTGAGGCAATCGCTACCAATCCACCGGATTGCTTTCTCCACCAACTCTTTGAGCGAGTCCCAATATCCTTCAAGCAACCCCCCCAGAATAGATGGAACTCCGTTCCAATATCTCGATGAATTTTTGACCACTAAATATCAAATTTTGGCTTAAATGAATTAAATTTACTTAGAAAATTTGTTTGAGGCAATCGCGACCAATCCACCATATTGCTTTCTCCACCAACTCTTTGAGCGGAGTCCCAATATCCTTCTATGAACCCCCGGAATAAATGGAACTCCGTTCCAATATCCCGGTGAATTTTTGACAATTAAATCTCAAATCTTGGTTTAAATGAACTAAATTTACTTAGAAAATGCGTTTTAAGCAATCGCGACCAATCCACCGGATTGCTTTCTCCACCAACTCTTTGAGCGAGTCCCAATATCCTTCTATGAACCCCCCGGAAAAAATGGAACTCCGTTCCAATATCCCGGTGAATTTTTGACAATTAAATCTCAAATCTTGGTTTAAATGAACTAAATTTACTTAGAAAATTTGTTTGAGGCAATCGCGACCAATCCACCATATTGCTTTCTCCACCAACTCTTTGAGCGAGTCCCAATATCCTTCTATGAACCCCCGGAATAAATGGAACTCCGTTCCAATATCCCGGTGAATTTTTGACAATTAAATCTCAAATCTTGGTTTAAATGAACTAAATTTACTTAGAAAATGTGTTTGAAGGAATCGCGACCAATCCACCGGATTGCTTTCTCCACCAACTCTTTGATCGAGTCCCAATATCCTTCTATGAAACCCCGAAATAGATGAAACTCCGTTCCAATATCCCGATGAATTTTTGACCCCTAAATCCCAAATTTTTTGTTTAAATGAACTAAATTTACTTAGAAAATGTGTTTGAGGCAATCGCTACCAATCCACCGGATTGCTTTCTCCACCAACTCTTTGAGCGAGTCCCAATATCCTTCAAGCAACCCCCCAGAATAGATGGAACTCCGTTCCAATATCTCGATGAATTTTTGACCACTAAATCTCAAATTTTGGCTTAAATGAATTAAATTTACTTAGAAAATTTGTTTGAGGCAATCGCGACCAATCCACCATATTGCTTTCTCCACCAACTCTTTGAGCGAGTCCCAATATCCTTCTATGAACCCCCGGAATAAATGGAACTCCGTTCCAATATCCCGGTGAATTTTTGACAATTAAATCTCAAATCTTGGTTTAAATGAACTAAATTTACTTAGAAAATGTGTTTGAAGCAATCGCGACCAATCCACCGGATTGCTTTCTCCACCAACTCTTTGATCGAGTCCCAATATCCTTCTATGAACCCCCGAAATAGATGAAACTCCGTTCCAATATCCCGATGAATTTTTGACCCCTAAATCTCAAATTTTTTGTTTAAATGAACTAAATTTACTTAGAAAATGTGTTTGAGGCAATCGCTACCAATCCACCGGATTGCTTTCTCCACCAACTCTTTGAGCGATTCCCAATATCCTTCAAGCAACCCCCCAGAATAGATGAAACTCCGTTCCAATATCTCGATGAATTTTTGACCACTAAATCTCAAATTTTGGCTTAAATGAATTAAATTTACTTAGAAAATTTGTTTGAGGCAATCGCGACCAATCCACCAGATTGCTTTCTCCACCAACTCTTTGAGCGAGTCTCAATATCCTTCTATGAACCCCCGGAATAAATGGAACTCCGTTCCAATATCCCGGTGAATTTTTGACAATTAAATCTCAAATCTTGGTTTAAATGAACTAAATTTACTTAGAAAATGTGTTTGAGGCAATCGCAACAAATCCACCGGATTGCTTTCTCCACCTACTCTTTTAGTGAGTCCCAATATCCTTCTAGCAACCCCCCAGAATAGATGGAACTCCGTTCCAATATCCCGTTGAATTTTTGACCCCTAAATCTCAAATTTTTTGTTTAAATGAACTAAATTTACTTAGAAAATGTGTTTGAGGCAATCGCTACCAATCCATCGGATTGCTTCCTCCACCAACTCTTTGAGCGAGTCCCAATATCCATCAAGCAACCCCCCAGAATAGATGGAACTCCGTTCCAATATCTCGATGAATTTTTGGCCACTAAATCTCAAATTTTGGTTTAAATGAATTAAATTTGCTTAGAAAATTTGTTTGAGGCAATCGCGACCAATCCACCAGATTGCTTTCTCCACCAACTCTTTGATCGATTCCCAATATCCTTCTATGAACCCCCGGAATAGATGGAACTCCGTTCCAATACCCCGGTGAATTTTTGACCCCCAAATCTAAAATTTTTGTTGAAATGAACTAAATATACTTAGAAAAAGTAATTGAGGCAATCGCGACCAATCCACCAGATTGCTTTGTCCACCAACTCCTTGAGAGAGTCCCAATATCCTTCAAACAAACCCCCAGAATAGATGGAACTCCGTTCCAATATCCCGGTGAATTCTTGACCCCTAAATCTCAAATTTTTTGTTTAAATGAACTAAATTTACTTAGAAAATGTGTTTGAGGCAATCGCTACCAATCCACTAGATTGCTTTCTCCTCCAACTCTTTGAGCGAGTCCCAATATCCTTTTATGAACCCCCGGAATAGATGGAACTCCGTTCCAATATCCCGATGAATTTTTGACCATTAAATCTCAAATTTTGGTTTAAATGAACTAAATTTACTTAGAAAATGTGTTCGAAGCAATCGCGACAAATCCACCGAATTGCTTTCTCCACCTACTCTTTTAGCGAGTCCCAATATCCTTCTAGCAACCCCCCAGAATAGATGGAACTCCGTTCCAATATCCCGATGAATTTTTGACCCCTAAATCTCAAATTTTTTGTTTAAATGAACTAAAATTACTTAGAAAATGTGTTTGAGGCAATCGCTACCAATCCACTAGATTGCTTTCTCCGCCAACTCTTTGAGCGAGTCCCAATATCCTTCTATGAACCCCCGGAATAGATGGAACTCCGTTCCAATATCCCGGTGCATTTTTGACCATTAAATCTCAAATCTTGGTTTAAAGGAACTAAATTTACTTAGAAAATGTGTTTGAGGCAATCGCGACAAATCCACCGGATTGCTTTCTCCACCTACTCTTTTAGCGAGTCCCAAAATCCTTCTAGCAACCCCCCAGAATAGATGGAACTCCACTCCAATATCCCGGTGAATTTTTGACCATTAAATCTCAAATCTTGGTTTAAATGAACTAAATTTACTTAGAAAATGTGTTTGAGGCAATCGCTACCAATCCATCGGATTGCTTTCTCCACCAACTCTTTGAGCGAGTCCCAATATCCTTCAAGCAACCCCCCAGAATAGATGGAACTCCGTTCCAATATCTCGATGAATTTTTGACCACTAAATCTCAAATTTTGGTTTAAATGAATTAAATTTACTTAGAAAATTTGTTTGAGGCAATCGCGACCAATCCACCAGATTGCTTTCTCCACCAACTCTTTGATCGATTCCCAATATCCTTCTATGAACCCCCGGAAATGATGGAACTCCGTTCTAATACCCCGGTGAATTTTTGACCCCCAAATCTAAAATTTTTGTTTAAATGAACTAAATATACTTAGAAAAAGTAATTGAGGCAATCGCGACCAATCCACCAGATTACTTTGTCCACCAACTCCTTGAGAGAGTCCCAATATCCTTCAAACAAACCCCCAGAATAGATGGAACTCCGTTCCAATATCCCGGTGAATTCTTGACCCCTAAATCTCAAATTTTTTGTTTAAATGAACTAAATTTACTTAGAAAATGTGTTTGAGGCAATCACTACCAATCCACTAGATTGCTTTCTCCACCAACTCTTTGAGCGAGTCCCAATATCCTTTTATGAACCCCCGGAATAGATGGAACTCCGTTCCAATACCCCGGTGAATTTTTGACCCCCAAATCTAAAATTTTTGTTTAAATGAACTAAATATACTTAGAAAAAGTAATTGAGGCAATCGCGACCAATCCACCAGATTGCTTTGTCCGCCAACTCCTTGAGAGAGTCCCAATATCCTTCAAACAAACCCCCAGAATAGATGGAACTCCGTTCCAATACCCCGGTGAATTTTTTACCCCCAAATCTAAAATTTTGGTTTAAATGAACTAAATATACTTTGAAAAAGTAATTGAGGCAATCGCGACCAATCCACCAGATTGCTTTTTCCACGAACTCCTTGAGCGAGTCCCAATATCCTTCAAACAACCCCCAGAATAGATGGAACTCCGTTTCAATATCCCGATGAATTTTTGTCCCCTAAATCTCAAATTTTTTGTTTAAATGAACTAAATTTACTTAGAAAATGTTTTGAGGCAATCGCTACCAATCCACTAGATTGCTTTCTCCACCAACTCTTTGAGCGAGTCCCAATATCCTTCTATGAACCCCCGGAATAGATGGAACTCCGTTCCAATATCCCGGTGAATTTTTGACCATTAAATCTCAAATCTTGGTTTAAATGAACTAAATTTACTTAGAAAATGTGTTTGAGGCAATCGCGACAAATCCACCGGTTTGCTTTCTCTACCTACTCTTTTAGCGAGTCCCAATATCCTTCTAGCAACCCCCCAGAATAGATGGAACTCCGTTCCAATATCTCGATTAATTTTTGACCCCTAAATCTCAAATTTTTTGTTTAAATGAACTAAATATACTTAGAAAATGTGTTTGAGGCAATCGCTACCAATCCACTAGATTGCTTTCTCCACCAACTCTTTGAGCGAGTCCTAATATCCTTCTACGAACCGCTGGAATAGATGGACCTCCGTTCCAATATCCCGGTGAATTTTTGACCCCTAAATGTCAAATTTTTTGTTTAAATGAACTAAATTTACTTAGAAAATGTGTTTGAGGCAATCTCTACCAATCCACTAGATTGCTTTCTCCGCCTACTCTTTGAGCGAGTCCCAATATCCTTCTATGAACCCCCGGAATAGATGGAACTCCGTTCCAATATCCCGGTGAATTTTTGACCATTAAATCTCAAATCTTGGTTTAAATGAACTAAATTTACTTAGAAAATGTGTTTAAGGCAATCGCGACAAATCCACCTGTTTGCTTTCTCCACCTACTCTTTTAGTTAGTCCCAATATCCTTCTAGCAACCCCCCAGAATAGATGGAACTCCGTTCCAATATCCCGATGAATTTTTGACCCCTAAATATCAAATTTTTTGTTTAAGTGAACTAAATTTACTTAGAAAATGTGTTTGAGGCAATCGCTACCAATCCACCGGATTGCTTTCTCCACCAACTCTTTGAGCGAGTCCCAATATCCTTCAAGCAACCCCTTAGAATAGATTGAACTCCGTTCCAATATCTCGATGAATTTTTGACCACTAAATCTCAAATTTTGGTTTAAATGAATTAAATTTGCTTAGAAAATTTGTTTGAGGCAATCGCGACCAATCCACCAGATTGCTTTCTCCACCAACTCTTTGATCGAGTCCCAATATCCTTCTATGAACCCCCGGAATAGATGGAACTCCGTTCCAATATCCCGGTGAATTTTTGACCCCCAAATCTAAATTTTTTGTTTAAATGAACTAAATATACTTAGAAAAAGTAATTGAGGCAATCGCGACCAATCCACCATATTGCTTTGTCCACCAACTCCTTGAGAGAGTCCCAATATCCTTCAAACAAACCCCAGAATAGATGGAACTCCGTTTCAATATCCCGATGAATTTTTTACCATTAAATCTCAAATTTTGGTTTAAATGAACTAAATTTACTTAGAAAATGTGTTTGAAGCAATCGCGACCAATCCACCGGATTGCTTTCTCCGCCTACTCTTTGAGCGAGTCCCAATATCCTTCTATGAATCCTCGGAATAGATGGAACTCTGTTTCAATATCCCGATGAATTTTTTACCCCTAAATCTCAAATTTTGCTTTCAATGAACTAAATTAAGTTAAAAAATTAGTTTGAGGCAATAGCGACAAATCCACCTGATTGCTTTCTCCACCTACTCTTTTAGCGAGTCCCAATATCCTTCTAGAAACCCCCCAGAATAGATGGAACTCCGTTCCAATATCCCGATGAATTTTTGACCCCTAAATGTCAAATTTTTTGTTTAAATGAACTAAATTTACTTAGAAAATGTGTTTGAGGCAATCGCTACCAATCCACTAGATTGCTTTCTCCACCAACTCTTTGAACGAGTCCCAATTTCCTTCTATGACCCCCGGAATAGATGGAACTCCGTTCCAATATCCCGGTGAATTTTTGACCATTAAATCTCAAATCTTGGTTTAAATGAACTAAATTTACTTAGAAAATGTGTTTGAGGCAATCTCTACCAATCCACTAGATTGCTTTCTCCAGCAACTCTTTGAGCGAGTCCCAATATCCTTCTACGAACCCCCGGAATAGATGGAACTCCGTTCCAATATCCCGATGAATTTTTGACCATTAAATCTCAAATTTTGGTTTAAATGAACTAAATTTACTTAGAAAATGTGTTTGATGCAATCGCGACCAATCCACCGGATTGCTTTCTCCGCCTACTCTTTGAGTGAGTCCCAATATCCTTCTATGAACCCCCGGAATAGATGGAACTCCGTTCCAATATCCCGGTGAATTTTTGACCATTAAATCTCAAATCTTGGTTTAAATGAACTAAATTTACTTAGAAAATGTGTTTGAGGCAATCGCGACAAATCCACCGTATTGCTTTCTCCACCTACTCTTTTAGTTAGTCCCAATATCCTTCTAGCAACCCCCCAGAATAGATGGAACTCCGTTCCAATATCCCGATGAATTTTTGACCCCTAAATATCAAATTTTTTGTTTAAGTGAACTAAATTTACTTAGAAAATGTGTTTGAGGCAATCGCTACCAATCCACCGGATTGCTTTCTCCACCAACTCTTTGAGCGAGTCCCAATATCCTTCAAGCAACCCCTTAGAATAGATTGAACTCCGTTCCAATATCTCGATGAATTTTTGACCACTAAATCTCAAATTTTGGTTTAAATGAATTAAATTTGCTTAGAAAATTTGTTTGAGGCAATCGCGACCAATCCACCAGATTGCTTTCTCCACCAACTCTTTGATCGAGTCCCAATATCCTTCTATGAACCCCCGGAATAGATGGAACTCCGTTCCAATATCCCGGTGAATTTTTGACCCCCAAATCTAAAATTTTGGTTTAAATGAACTAAATATACTTAGAAAAAGTAATTGAGGCAATCGCGACCAATCCACCATATTGCTTTGTCCACCAACTCCTTGAGAGAGTCCCACTATCCTTCAAACAAACCCCCAGAATAGATGGAACTCCGTTTCAATATCCCGATGAATTTTTGACCATTAAATCTAAAATTTTGGTTTAAATGAACTAAATTTACTTAGAAAATGTGTTTGAAGCAATCGCGACCAATCCACCGGATTGCTTTCTCCGCCTACTCTTCGAGCGAGTCCCAATATCCTTCTATGAATCCTCGGAATAGATGGAACTCTGTTTCAATATCCCGATGAATTTTTTACCCCTAAATCTCAAATTTTGCTTTCAATGAACTAAATTAAGTTAAAAAATTAGTTTGAGGCAATCGCGACAAATCCACCTGATTGCTTTCTCCACCTACTCTTTTAGCGAGTCCCAATATCCTTCTAGAAACCCCCCAGAATAGATGGAACTCCGTTCCAATATCCCGATGAATTTTTGACCCCTAAATGTCAAATTTTTTGTTTAAATGAACTAAATTTACTTAGAAAATGTGTTTGAGGCAATCGCTACCAATCCACTAGATTGCTTTCTCCACCAACTCTTTGAACGAGTCCCAATATCCTTCTATGACCCCCGGAATAGATGGAACTCCGTTCCAATATCCCGGTGAATTTTTGACCATTAAATCTCAAATCTTGGTTTAAATGAACTAAATTTACTTAGAAAATGTGTTTAAAGCAATCGCGACCAATCCACCGGATTGCTTTCTCCGCCAACTCTTTGATCGAGTCCAATATCCTTCTATGAACCCCCGAAATAGATGAAACTCCGTTCCAATATCCCGATGAATTTTTGACCCCTAAATCTCAAATTTTTTGTTTAAATGAACTAAATATACTTAGAAAATGTGTTTGAGGCAATCGCTACCAATCCACTAGATTGCTTTATCCACCAACTCTTTGAGCGAGTCTTAATATCCTTCTACGAACCCCCAGAATAGATGGAACTCCGTTCCAATATCCCGGTGAATTTTTGACCCCTAAATGTCAAATTTTTTGTTTAAATGAACTAAATTTACTTAGAAAATGTGTTTGAGGCAATCTCTACCAATCCACTAGATTGCTTTCTCCAGCAACTCTTTGAGCGAGTCCCAATATCCTTCTACGAACCCCCGGAATAGATGGAACTCCGTTCCAATATCCCGATGAATTTTTGACCATTAAATCTCAAATTTTGGTTTAAATGAACTAAATTTACTTAGAAAATGTGTTTGATGCAATCGCGACCAATCCACCGGATTGCTTTCTCCGCCTACTCTTTGAGTGAGTCCCAATATCCTTCTATGAACCCCCGGAATAGATGGAACTCCGTTCCAATATCCCGGTGAATTTTTGACCATTAAATCTCAAATCTTGGTTTAAATGAACTAAATTTACTTAGAAAATGTGTTTGAGGCAATCGCGACAAATCCACCGTATTGCTTTCTCCACCTACTCTTTTAGTTAGTCCCAATATCCTTCTAGCAACCCCCCAGAATAGATGGAACTCCGTTCCAATATCCCGATGAATTTTTGACCCCTAAATATCAAATTTTTTGTTTAAGTGAACTAAATTTACTTAGAAAATGTGTTTGAGGCAATCGCTACCAATCCACCGGATTGCTTTCTCCACCAACTCTTTGAGCGAGTCCCAATATCCTTCAAGCAACCCCTTAGAATAGATTGAACTCCGTTCCAATATCTCGATGAATTTTTGACCACTAAATCTCAAATTTTGGTTTAAATGAATTAAATTTGCTTAGAAAATTTGTTTGAGGCAATCGCGACCAATCCACCAGATTGCTTTCTCCACCAACTCTTTGATCGAGTCCCAATATCCTTCTATGAACCCCCGGAATAGATGGAACTCCGTTCCAATATCCCGGTGAATTTTTGACCCCCAAATCTAAAATTTTGGTTTAAATGAACTAAATATACTTAGAAAAAGTAATTGAGGCAATCGCGACCAATCCACCATATTGCTTTGTCCACCAACTCCTTGAGAGAGTCCCACTATCCTTCAAACAAACCCCCAGAATAGATGGAACTCCGTTTCAATATCCCGATGAATTTTTGACCATTAAATCTAAAATTTTGGTTTAAATGAACTAAATTTACTTAGAAAATGTGTTTGAAGCAATCGCGACCAATCCACCGGATTGCTTTCTCCGCCTACTCTTCGAGCGAGTCCCAATATCCTTCTATGAATCCTCGGAATAGATGGAACTCTGTTTCAATATCCCGATGAATTTTTTACCCCTAAATCTCAAATTTTGCTTTCAATGAACTAAATTAAGTTAAAAAATTAGTTTGAGGCAATCGCGACAAATCCACCTGATTGCTTTCTCCACCTACTCTTTTAGCGAGTCCCAATATCCTTCTAGAAACCCCCCAGAATAGATGGAACTCCGTTCCAATATCCCGATGAATTTTTGACCCCTAAATGTCAAATTTTTTGTTTAAATGAACTAAATTTACTTAGAAAATGTGTTTGAGGCAATCGCTACCAATCCACTAGATTGCTTTCTCCACCAACTCTTTGAACGAGTCCCAATATCCTTCTATGACCCCCGGAATAGATGGAACTCCGTTCCAATATCCCGGTGAATTTTTTACCATTAAATCTCAAATCTTGGTTTAAATGAACTAAATTTACTTAGAAAATGTGTTTAAAGCAATCGCGACCAATCCACCGGATTGCTTTCTCCGCCAACTCTTTGATCGAGTCCAATATCCTTCTATGAACCCCCGAAATACATGAAACTCCGTTCCAATATCCCGATGAATTTTTGACCCCTAAATCTCAAATTTTTTGTTTAAATGAACTAAATATACTTAGAAAATGTGTTTGAGGCAATCGCTACCAATCCACTAGATTGCTTTATCCACCAACTCTTTGAGCGAGTCTTAATATCCTTCTACGAACCCCCAGAATAGATGGAACTCCGTTCCAATATCCCGGTGAATTTTTGACCCCTAAATGTCAAATTTTTTGTTTAAATGAACTAAATTTACTTAGAAAATGTGTTTGAGGCAATCTCTACCAATCCACTAGATTGCTTTCTCCAGCAACTCTTTGAGCGAGTCCCAATATCCTTCTACGAACCCCCGGAATAGATGGAACTCCGTTCCAATATCCCGATGAATTTTTGACCATTAAATCTCAAATTTTGGTTTAAATGAACTAAATTTACTTAGAAAATGTGTTTGATGCAATCGCGACCAATCCACCGGATTGCTTTCTCCGCCTACTCTTTGAGTGAGTCCCAATATCCTTCTATGAACCCCCGGAATAGATGGAACTCCGTTCCAATATCCCGGTGAATTTTTGACCATTAAATCTCAAATCTTGGTTTAAATGAACTAAATTTACTTAGAAAATGTGTTTGAGGCAATCGCGACAAATCCACCGTATTGCTTTCTCCACCTACTCTTTTAGTTAGTCCCAATATCCTTCTAGCAACCCCCCAGAATAGATGGAACTCCGTTCCAATATCCCGATGAATTTTTGACCCCTAAATATCAAATTTTTTGTTTAAGTGAACTAAATTTACTTAGAAAATGTGTTTGAGGCAATCGCTACCAATCCACCGGATTGCTTTCTCCACCAACTCTTTGAGCGAGTCCCAATATCCTTCAAGCAACCCCTTAGAATAGATTGAACTCCGTTCCAATATCTCGATGAATTTTTGACCACTAAATCTCAAATTTTGGTTTAAATGAATTAAATTTGCTTAGAAAATTTGTTTGAGGCAATCGCGACCAATCCACCAAATTGCTTTCTCCACCAACTCTTTGATCGAGTCCCAATATCCTTCTATGAACCCCCGGAATAGATGGAACTCCGTTCCAATATCCCGGTGAATTTTTGACCCCCAAATCTAAAATTTTGGTTTAAATGAACTAAATATACTTAGAAAAAGTAATTGAGGCAATCGCGACCAATCCACCATATTGCTTTGTCCACCAACTCCTTGAGAGAGTCCCACTATCCTTCAAACAAACCCCCAGAATAGATGGAACTCCGTTTCAATATCCCGATGAATTTTTGACCATTAAATCTAAAATTTTGGTTTAAATGAACTAAATTTACTTAGAAAATGTGTTTGAAGCAATCGCGACCAATCCACCGGATTGCTTTCTCCGCCTACTCTTCGAGCGAGTCCCAATATCCTTCTATGAATCCTCGGAATAGATGGAACTCTGTTTCAATATCCCGATGAATTTTTTACCCCTAAATCTCAAATTTTGCTTTCAATGAACTAAATTAAGTTAAAAAATTAGTTTGAGGCAATCGCGACAAATCCACCGGATTGCTTTCTCAACCTACTCTTTTAGCGAGTCCCAATATCCTTCTAGCAACCCCCCAGAATAGATGGAACTCCGTTTTAATATCCCGATGAATTTTTGTCCGCTAAATCTCAAATTTTTTGTTTAAATGAACTAAATTTACTTAGAAAATGTGTTTGAGGCAATCGCTACCAATCCACTAGATTGCTTTCTCCACCAACTCTTTGAGCGAGTCCCAATATCCTTCTATGAACCCTCGGAATAGATGGAACTCCGTTCCAATATCCCGGTGAATTTTTGACCATTAAATCTCAAATCTTGGTTTAAATGAACTAAATTTACTTAGAAAATGTGTTTGAGGCAATCGCGACAAATCCACCGGATTGCTTTCTCTGCCTACTCTTTTAGCGAGTCCCAATATCCTTCTAGCAACCCCCCAGAATAGATGGAACTCCGTTCCAATATCTCGATTAATTTTTGACCCCTAAATCTCAAATTTTTTGTTTAAATGAACTAAATATACTTAGAAAATGTGTTTGAGGCAATCGCTACCAATCCACTAGATTGCTTTCTCCACCAACTCTTTGAGCGAGTCCTAATATCCTTCTACGAACCGCTGGAATAGATGGACCTCCGTTCCAATATCCCGGTGAATTTTTGACCCCTAAATGTCAAATTTTTTGTTTAAATGAACTAAATTTACTTAGAAAATGTGTTTGAGGCAATCTCTACCAATCCACTAGATTGCTTTCTCCGCCTACTCTTGGAGCGAGTCCCAATATCCTTCTATGAACCCCCGGAATAGATGGAACTCCGTTCCAATATCCCGGTGAATTTTTGACCATTAAATCTCAAATCTTGGTTTAAATGAACTAAATTTACTTAGAAAATGTGTTTAAGGCAATCGCGACAAATCCACCGGTTTGCTTTCTCCACCTACTCTTTTAGTTAGTCCCAATATCCTTCTAGCAACCCCCCAGAATAGATGGAACTCCGTTCCAATATCCCGATGAATTTTTGACCCCTAAATATCAAATTTTTTGTTTAAGTGAACTAAATTTACTTAGAAAATGTGTTTGAGGCAATCGCTACCAATCCACCGGATTGCTTTCTCCACCAACTCTTTGAGCGAGTCCCAATATCCTTCAAGCAACCCCTTAGAATAGATTGAACTCCGTTCCAATATCTCGATGAATTTTTGACCACTAAATCTCAAATTTTGGTTTAAATGAATTAAATTTGCTTAGAAAATTTGTTTGAGGCAATCGCGACCAATCCACCAGATTGCTTTCTCCACCAACTCTTTGATCGAGTCCCAATATCCTTCTATGAACCCCCGGAATAGATGGAACTCCGTTCCAATATCCCGGTGAATTTTTGACCCCCAAATCTAAATTTTTTGTTTAAATGAACTAAATATACTTAGAAAAAGTAATTGAGGCAATCGCGACCAATCCACCATATTGCTTTGTCCACCAACTCCTTGAGAGAGTCCCAATATCCTTCAAACAAACCCCAGAATAGATGGAACTCCGTTTCAATATCCCGATGAATTTTTGACCATTAAATCTCAAATTTTGGTTTAAATGAACTAAATTTACTTAGAAAATGTGTTTGAAGCAATCGCGACCAATCCACCGGATTGCTTTCTCCGCCTAGTCTTTGAGCGAGTCCCAATATCCTTCTATGAATCCTCGGAATAGATGGAACTCTGTTTCAATATCCCGATGAATTTTTTACCCCTAAATCTCAAATTTTGCTTTCAATGAACTAAATTAAGTTAAAAAATTAGTTTGAGGCAATCGCGACAAATCCACCTGATTGCTTTCTCCACCTACTCTTTTAGCGAGTCCCAATATCCTTCTAGCAACCCCCCAGAATAGATGGAACTCCGTTCCAATATCCCGATGAATTTTTGACCCCTAAATGTCAAATTTTTTGTTTAAATGAACTAAATTTACTTAGAAAATGTGTTTGAGGCAATCGCTACCAATCCACTAGATTGCTTTCTCCACCAACTCTTTGAACGAGTCCCAATATCCTTCTATGACCCCCGGAATAGATGGAACTCCGTTCCAATATCCCGGTGAATTTTTGACCATTAAATCTCAAATCTTGGTTTAAATGAACTAAATTTACTTAGAAAATGTGTTTAAAGCAATCGCGACCAATCCACCGGATTGCTTTCTCCGCCAACTCTTTGATCGAGTCCAATATCCTTCTATGAACCCCCGAAATAGATGAAACTCCGTTCCAATATCCCGATGAATTTTTGACCCCTAAATCTCAAATTTTTTGTTTAAATGAACTAAATATACTTAGAAAATGTGTTTGAGGCAATCGCTACCAATCCACTAGATTGCTTTCTCCACCAACTCTTTGAGCGATTCCTAATATCCTTCTACGAACCCCCGGAATAGATGGAACTCCGTTCCAATATCCCGGTGAATTTTTGACCCCTAAATGTCAAATTTTTTGTTTAAATGAACTAAATTTACTTAGAAAATGTGTTTGAGGCAATCTCTACCAATCCACTAGATTGCTTTCTCCAGCAACTCTTTGAGCGAGTCCCAATATCCTTCTACGAACCCCCGGAATAGATGGAACTCCGTTCCAATATCCCGATGAATTTTTGACCATTAAATCTCAAATTTTGGTTTAAATGAACTAAATTTACTTAGAAAATGTGTTTGATGCAATCGCGACCAATCCACCGGATTGCTTTCTCCGCCTACTCTTTGAGTGAGTCCCAATATCCTTCTATGAACCCCCGGAATAGATGGAACTCCGTTCCAATATCCCGGTGAATTTTTGACCATTAAATCTCAAATATTGGTTTAAATGAACTAAATTTACTTAGAAAATGTGTTTGAGGCAATCGCGACAAATCCACCGTATTGCTTTCTCCACCTACTCTTTTAGTTAGTCCCAATATCCTTCTAGCAACCCCCAGAATAGATGGAACTCCGTTCCAATATCCCGATGAATTTTTGACCCCTAAATATCAAATTTTTTGTTTAAGTGAACTAAATTTACTTAGAAAATGTGTTTGAGGCAATCGCTACCAATCCACCGGATTGCTTTCTCCACCAACTCTTTGAGCGAGTCCCAATATCCTTCAAGCAACCCCTTAGAATAGATTGAACTCCGTTCCAATATCTCGATGAATTTTTGACCACTAAATCTCAAATTTTGGTTTAAATGAATTAAATTTGCTTAGAAAATTTGTTTGAGGCAATCGCGACCAATCCACCAGATTGCTTTCTCCACCAACTCTTTGATCGAGTCCCAATATCCTTCTATGAACCCCCGGAATAGATGGAACTCCGTTCCAATATCCCGGTGAATTTTTGACCCCCAAATCTAAAATTTTGGTTTAAATGAACTAAATATACTTAGAAAAAGTAATTGAGGCAATCGCGACCAATCCACCATATTGCTTTGTCCACCAACTCCTTGAGAGAGTCCCACTATCCTTCAAACAAACCCCCAGAATATATGGAACTCCGTTTCAATATCCCGATGAATTTTTGACCATTAAATCTAAAATTTTGGTTTAAATGAACTAAATTTACTTAGAAAATGTGTTTGAAGCAATCGCGACCAATCCACCGGATTGCTTTCTCCGCCTACTCTTCGAGCGAGTCCCAATATCCTTCTATGAATCCTCGGAATAGATGGAACTCTGTTTCAATATCCCGATGAATTTTTTACCCCTAAATCTCAAATTTTGCTTTCAATGAACTAAATTAAGTTAAAAAATTAGTTTGAGGCAATCGCGACAAATCCACCGGATTGCTTTCTCAACCTACTCTTTTAGCGAGTCCCAATATCCTTCTAGCAACCCCCCAGAATAGATGGAACTCCGTTCCAATATCCCGATGAATTTTTGACCCCAAAATCTCAAATTTTTTGTTTAAATGAACTAAATTTACTTAGAAAATGTGTTTGAGGCAATCGCTACCAATCCACTAGATTGCTTTCTCCACCAACTATTTGAGCGAGTCCCAATATCCTTCTATGAACCCCCGGAATAGATGGAACTCCTTTCCAATATTCCGGTGAATTTTTGACCATTAAATCTAAAATCTTGGTTTAAATGAACTAAATTTACTTAGAAAATGTGTTTGAGGCAATCGCGACAAATCCACCGGATTGCTTTCTCCACCTACTCTTTTAGTGAGTCCCAATATCTTTCTAGCAACCCCCCAGAATAGATGGAACTCCGTTCCAATATCCCGGTGGATTTTTGACCCCTAAATCTCAAATTTTTTGTTTAAATGAACTAAATTTACTTAGAAAATGTGTTTGAGGCAATCGCTACCAATCCACTAGATTGCTTTCTCCACCAACTCTTTGAGCGAGTCCCAATATCCTTCTACGAACCCCCGGAATAGATGGAACTCCGTTCCAATATCCCGGTGAATTTTTGACCATTAAATCTCAAATTTTGGTTTAAATGAACTAAATTTACTTAGAAAATGTGTTTGATGCAATCACGACCAATCCACCGGATTGCTTTCTCCGCCTACTCTTTGAGCGAGTCCCAATATCCTTCTATGAACCCCCGGAATAGATGGAACTCTGTTTCAATATCCCGATGAATTTTTTACCCCTAAATCTCAAATTTTGCTTTCAATGAACTAAATTAACTTAGAAAATGTGTTTGAGGCAATCGCGACAAATTCACCGGATTGCTTTCTCCACCTACTCTTTTAGCGAGTCTCAATATCCTTCTAGCAACCCCTCAGAATAGATGGAACTCCGTTCCAATATCCCGATTAATTTTTGACCCCTAAATCTCAAATTTTTTGTTTAAATGAACTAAATTTACTTAGAAAATGTGTTTGAGGCAATCGCTACCAATCCACCAGATTGCTTTCTCCACCAACTCTTTGAGCGAGTCCCAATATCCTTCTATGAACCCCCGGAATAGATGGAACTCCGTTCCAATATCCCGGTGAATTTTTGACCCCCATATCTAAAATTTTGTTTTAAATGAACTAAATATACTTAGAAAAAGTAATTGAGGCAAACGCGACCAATCCACCGGATTGCTTTTTCCACCAACTCTTTGTGCGAGTCCCAATATCCTTCAAGCAACCCCCCAGAATAGATGGAACTCCGTTCCAATATCTCAATGAATTTTTGACCACTAAATCTCAAAATTTGGTTTAAATGAATTAAATTTACTTAGAAAATTTGTTTGAGGCAATCGCGACCAATCCACCAGATTGCTTTCTCCACCTACTCTTTTAGTGAGTCCCAATATCCTTCTAGCAACCCCCCCAGAATAGATGGAACTCCGTTCCAATATCCCGATGAATTTTTGACCCCTAAATCTCAAATTTTTTGTTTAAATGAACTAAATTTATTTAGAAAATGTGTTTGAGGCAATCGCTACCAATCCACTAGATTGCTTTCTCCACCAACTCTTTGAGCGAGTCCCAATATCCTTCTATGAACCCCCGGAATAGATGGAACTCCGTTCCAATATCCCGGTGAATTTTTGACCATTAAATCTCAAATTTTGGTTTAAATGAACTAAAATTAATTAGAAAATGTGTTTGAAGCAATCGCGACCAATCCACCGGATTGCTTTCTCCGCCTACTCTTTTAGTGAGTCCCAATATCCTTCTCTGAATCCTCGGAATAGATGAAACTCTGTTTCAATATCCCGATGAATTTTTTACCCCTAAATCTCAAATTTTTCTTTAAATGAACTAAATTAACTTAAAAAATTTGTTTGAGGCAATCGCGACAAATCCACCGGATTGCTTTCTCCACCTACTCTTTTAGCGAGTCCCAATATCCTTCTAGCAACCCCCGAGAATAGATGGAACTCCGTTCCAATATCCCGATGAATTTATGACCCCTAAATCTCAAATTTTTTGTTTAAATAAACAAAATTTACTTAGAAAATGTGTTTGAGGCAATCGCTACCAATCCACCGGATTGCTTTCTCTACCAACTCTTTGAGCGAGTCCCAATATCCTTCTACGAACCCCCGGAATAGATGGAACTCCGTTCCAATATCCCGCTGAATTTTTTACCATTAAATCTCAAATTTTGGTTTAAATGACCTAAATTTACTTAGAAAATGTGTTTGAAGCAATCGCGACCAATCCACCGGATTGCTTTCTCCGCCTACTCTTTTAGTGAGTCCCAATATCCTTCTCTGAATCCTCGGAATAGATGAAACTCTGTTTCAATATCCCGATGAATTTTTTACCCCTAAATCTCAAATTTTTCTTTCAATGAACTAAATTAACTTAAAAAATTTGTTTGAGGCAATCGCGACAAATCCACCGGATTGCTTTCTCCACCTACTCTTTTAGCGAGTCCCAATATCCTTCTAGCAACCCCCCAAAATAGATGGAACTCCGTTCCAATATCCCGATGAATTTTTGACCCTTAAATCTCAAATTTTTTGTTTAAATGAACTAAATTTACTTAGAAAATGTGTTTGAGGCAATCGTTACCAATCCACTAGATTGCTTTCTCCACCAACTCTTTGAGCGAGTCCCAATATCCTTCTAGCAACCCCCCAGAATAGATGGAACTCCGTTCCAATATCTCGATGAATTTTTGACCACTAAATCTCAAATTTTGGTTTAAATGAATTAAATTTGCTTAGAAAATTTGTTTGAGGCAATCGCGACCAATCCACCAGATTGCTTTCTCCACCAACTCTTTGAGCGAGTCCCAATATCCTTCTATGAACCCCCGGAATAGATGGAACTCCGTCCCAATATCCCGGTGAATTTTTGACCCCCAAATCTAAAATTTTGGTTTAAATGAACTAAATTTACTTAGAAAATGTGTTTGAAGCAATCGCGACCAATCCACCGGATTGCTTTCTCCACCAACTCTTTGAGTGAGTCCCAATATCCTTCTACGAACCCCCGGAATAGATGGAACTCCGTTCCATATCCCGCTGAATTTTTTACCATTAAATCTCAAATTTTGGTTTAAATGACCTAAATTCACTTAGAAAATGTGTTTGAAGCAATCGCGACCAATCCACCGGATTGCTTTCTCCGCCTACTCTTTGAGCGAGTCCCAATATCCTTCTATGAATCCTCGGAATAGATGGAACTCTGTTTCAATATCCCGATGAATTTTTTACCCCTAAATCTCAAATTTTGCTTTCAATGAACTAAATTAACTTAAACAATTTGTTTGAGGCAATCGCGACAAATCCACCGTATTGCTTTCTCCACCTACTCTTTTAGCGAGTCCCAATATCCTTCTAGCAACCCCCCAGAATAGATGGAACTCCGTTCCAATATCCCGATGAATTTTTGACCCCTAAATCTCAAATTTTTTGTTTGAATGAACTAAATTTACTTAGAAAATGTGTTTGAGGCAATCGCTACCAATCCACTAGATTGCTTTCTCCACCAACTCTTTGAGCAAGTCCCAATATCCTTCTATGAACCCACGGAATAGATGGAACTCCGTTCCAATATCCCGGTGAATTTTTTACCATTAAATCTCAAATCTTGGTTTAAATGAACTAAATTTACTTAGAAAATGTGTTTGGAGCAATAGCGACCAATCCACCGGATTGCTTTCTCCACCAACTCTTTGATCGAGTCCCAATATCCTTCTATGAACCCCCGAAATAGATGAAACTCCGTTCCAATATCCCGGTGAATTTTTTACCCCCACATCTAAAATTTTGGTTTAAATGAACTAAATATACTTTGAAAAAGTAATTGAGGCAATCGCGACCAATCCACCATATTGCTTTGTCCACCAACTCCTTGAGCGAGTCCCAATATCCTTCAAACAACGCCCCAGAATAGATGGAACTCCGTTTCAATATCCCGATGAATTTTTCACCCCTAAATCTCAAATTTTTTGTTTAAATGAACTAAATTTACTTAGAAAATGTGTTTGAGGCAATCGCTACCAATCCACCGAATTGCTTTCTCCGCCTACTCTTTGAGCGAGTCCCAATATCCTTCTACGAATCCTCGGAATAGATGGAACTCTGTTTCAATATCCCGTTGAATTTTTTACCCCTAAATCTCAAATTTTGCTTTCAATGAACTAAATTAACTTAAAAAATTTGTTTGAGGCAATCGCGACAAATCCACCGGATTGCTTTCTCCACCTACTCTTTTAGCGAGTCCCAATATCCTTCTAGCAACCCCCCAGAGTAGATGGAACTTCGTTCCAATATCCCGATGAATTTTTGACCCCTAAATCTCAAATTTTTTGTTTAAATGAACTAAATTTACTTAGAAAATGTGTTTGAGGCAATCGCTACCAATCCACCGGATTGCTTTCTCCACCAACTCTTTGAGCGAGTCCCAATATCCTTCAAGCAACCCCCCAGAATAGATGGAACTCCGTTCCAATATCTCGATGAATTTTTGACCAGTAAATCTCAAATTTTGGTTTAAATGAATTAAATTTGCTTAGAAAATTTGTTTGAGGCAATCGCGACCAATCCACCAGATTGCTTTCTCCACCAACTCTTTGATCGAGTCCCAATATCCTTCTATGAACCCCCGGAATAGATGGAACTCCGTTCCAATATCCCAGTGAATTTTTGACCCCCATATCTAAAATTTTGGTTTAAATGAACTAAATATATTTAGAAAAAGTAATTGAGGCAAACGCGACCAATCCACCGGATTGCTTTTTCTACCAACTCTTTAAGGCGAGTCCCAATATCCTTCAAGCAACCCCCCAGAATAGATGGAACTCCGTTCCAATATCTCGATGAATTTCTGACCACTAAATCTCAAATTTTGGTTTAAATGAATTAAATTTACTTAGAAAATTTGTTTGAGGCAATCGCGACCAATCCACCAGATTGCTTTCTCCACCTACTCTTTTAGTGAGTCCCAATATCCTTCTAGCAACCCCCCATAATAGATGGAACTCCGTTCCAATATCCCGATGAATTTTTGACCCCTAAATCTCAAATTTTTTGTTTAAATGAACTAAATTTACTTAGAAAATGTGTTTGAGGCAATCGCTACCAATCCACCGGATTGCTTTCTCCACCAACTCTTTGAGCGAGTCCCAATATCCTTCTAGCAACCCCCCAGAATAGATGGAACTCCGTTCCAATATCTCGATGAATTTTTGACCACTAAATCTCAAATTTTGGTTTAAATGAATTAAATTTGCTTAGAAAATTTGTTTGAGGCAATCGCGACCAATCCACCAGATTGCTTTCTCCACCAACTCTTTGAGCGAGTCCCAATATCCTTCTACGAACCCCCGGAATAGATGGAACTCCGTTCCAATATCCCGCTGAATTTTTTACCATTAAATCTCAAATTTTGGTTTAAATGACCTAAATTTACTTAGAAAATGTGTTTGAAGCAATCGCGACCAATCCACCGGATTGCTTTCTCCGCCTACTCTTTTAGTGAGTCCCAATATCCTTCTCTGAATCCTCGGAATAGATGAAACTCTGTTTCAATATCCCGATGAATTTTTTACCCCTAAATCTCAAATTTTTCTTTCAATGAACTAAATTAACTTAAAAAATTTGTTTGAGGCAATCGCGACAAATCCACCGGATTGCTTTCTCCACCTACTCTTTTAGCGAGTCCCAATATCCTTCTAGCAACCCCCCAAAATAGATGGAACTCCGTTCCAATATCCCGATGAATTTTTGACCCTTAAATCTCAAATTTTTTGTTTAAATGAACTAAATTTACTTAGAAAATGTGTTTGAGGCAATCGTTACCAATCCACTAGATTGCTTTCTCCACCAACTCTTTGAGCGAGTCCCAATATCCTTCTATGAACCCCCAGAATAGATGGAACTCCGTTCCAATGTCTCGATTAATTTTTGACCCCTAAATCTCAAATTTTTTGTTTAAATAAACAAAATTTACTTAGAAAATGTGTTTGAGGCAATCGCTACCAATCCACCAGATTGCTTTCTCCACCAACTCTTTGAGCGAGTCCCAATATCCTTCTATGAACCCCCGGAATAGATGGAACTCCGTTACAATATCCCGGTGAATTTTTGACCATTAAATCTCAAATCTTGGTTTAAATGAACTAAATTTACTTAGAAAATGTGTTTGAAGCAATCGCGACCAATCCACCGGATTGCTTTCTCCACCAACTCTTTGAGTGAGTCCCAATATCCTTCTACGAACCCCCGGAATAGATGGAACTCCGTTCCATATCCCGCTGAATTTTTTACCATTAAATCTCAAATTTTGGTTTAAATGACCTAAATTTACTTAGAAAATGTGTTTGAAGCAATCGCGACCAATCCACCGGATTGCTTTCTCCGCCTACTCTTTGAGCGAGTCCCAATATCCTTCTATGAATCCTCGGAATAGATGGAACTCTGTTTCAATATCCCGATGAATTTTTTACCCCTAAATCTCAAATTTTGCTTTCAATGAACTAAATTAACTTAAAAAATTTGTTTGAGGCAATCGCGACAAATCCACCGTATTGCTTTCTCCACCTACTCTTTTAGCGAGTCCCAATATCCTTCTAGCAACCCCCCAGAATAGATGGAACTCCGTTCCAATATCCCGATGAATTTTTGACCCCTAAATCTCAAATTTTTTGTTTTAAATGAACTAAATTTACTTAGAAAATGTGTTTGAGGCAATCGCTACCAATCCACTAGATTGCTTTCTCCACCAACTCTTTGAGCAAGTCCCAATATCCTTCTATGAACCCCCGGAATAGATGGAACTCCGTTCCAATATCCCGGTGAATTTTTGACCATTAAATCTCAAATCTTGGTTTAAATGAACTAAATTTACTTAGAAAATGTGTTTGGAGCAATAGCGACCAATCCACCGGATTGCTTTCTCCACCAACTCTTTGATCGAGTCCCAATATCCTTCTATGAACCCCCGAAATAGATGAAACTCCGTTCCAATATCCCGGTGAATTTTTTACCCCCACATCTAAAATTTTGGTTTAAATGAACTAAATATACTTTGAAAAAGTAATTGAGGCAATCGCGACCAATCCACCATATTGCTTTGTCCACCAACTCCTTGAGCGAGTCCCAATATCCTTCAAACAACGCCCCAGAATAGATGGAACTCCGTTTCAATATCCCGATGAATTTTTCACCCCTAAATCTCAAATTTTTTGTTTAAATGAACTAAATTTACTTAGAAAATGTGTTTGAGGCAATCGCTACCAATCCACCGAATTGCTTTCTCCGCCTACTCTTTGAGCGAGTCCCAATATCCTTCTATGAATCCTCGGAATAGATGGAACTCTGTTTCAATATCCCGATGAATTTTTTACCCCTAAATCTCAAATTTTGCTTTCAATGAACTAAATTAACTTAAAAAATTTGTTTGAGGCAATCGCGACAAATCCACCGGATTGCTTTCTCCACCTACTCTTTTAGCGAGTCCCAATATCCTTCTAGCAACCCCGCAGAGTAGATGGAACTTCGTTCCAATATCCCGATGAATTTTTGACCCCTAAATCTCAAATTTTTTGTTTAAATGAACTAAATTTACTTAGAAAATGTGTTTGAGGCAATCGCTACCAATCCACCGGATTGCTTTCTCCACCAACTCTTTGAGCGAGTCCCAATATCCTTAAAGCAACCCCCCAGAATAGATGGAACTCCGTTCCAATATCTCGATGAATTTTTTGACCAGTAAATCTCAAATTTTGGTTTAAATGAATTAAATTTGCTTAGAAAATTTGTTTGAGGCAATCGCGACCAATCCACCAGATTGCTTTCTCCACCAACTCTTTGATCGAGTCCCAATATCCTTCTATGAACCCCCGGAATAGATGGAACTCCGTTCCAATATCCCAGTGAATTTTTGACCCCCATATCTAAAATTTTGGTTTAAATGAACTAAATATATTTAGAAAAAGTAATTGAGGCAAACGCGACCAATCCACCGGATTGCTTTTTCTACCAACTCTTTAAGGCGAGTCCCAATATCCTTCAAGCAACCCCCCAGAATAGATGGAACTCCGTTCCAATATCTCGATGAATTTCTGACCACTAAATCTCAAATTTTGGTTTAAATGAATTAAATTTACTTAGAAAATTTGTTTGAGGCAATCGCGACCAATCCACCAGATTGCTTTCTCCACCTACTCTTTTAGTGAGTCCCAATATCCTTCTAGCAACCCCCCAGAATAGATGGAACTCCGTTCCAATATCCCGATGAATTTTTGACCCCTAAATCTCAAATTTTTTGTTTAAATGAACTAAATTTACTTAGAAAATGTGTTTGAGGCAATCGCTACCAATCCACCGGATTGCTTTCTCCACCAACTCTTTGAGCGAGTCCCAATATCCTTCTAGCAACCCCCCAGAATAGATGGAACTCCGTTCCAATATCTCGATGAATTTTTGACCACTAAATCTCAAATTTTGGTTTAAATGAATTAAATTTGCTTAGAAAATTTGTTTGAGGCAATCGCGACCAATCCACCAGATTGCTTTCTCCACCAACTCTTTGAGCGAGTCCCAATATCCTTCTACGAACCCCCGGAATAGATGGAACTCCGTTCCAATATCCCGCTGAATTTTTTACCATTAAATCTCAAATTTTGGTTTAAATGACCTAAATTTACTTAGAAAATGTGTTTGAAGCAATCGCGACCAATCCACCGGATTGCTTTTCTCCGCCTACTCTTTTAGTGAGTCCCAATATCCTTCTCTGAATCCTCGGAATAGATGAAACTCTGTTTCAATATCCCGATGAATTTTTTACCCCTAAATCTCAAATTTTTCTTTCAATGAACTAAATTAACTTAAAAAATTTGTTTGAGGCAATCGCGACAAATCCACCGGATTGCTTTCTCCACCTACTCTTTTAGCGAGTCCCAATATCCTTCTAGCAACCCCCCAAAATAGATGGAACTCCGTTCCAATATCCCGATGAATTTTTGACCCTTAAATCTCAAATTTTTTGTTTAAATGAACTAAATTTACTTAGAAAATGTGTTTGAGGCAATCGTTACCAATCCACTAGATTGCTTTCTCCACCAACTCTTTGAGCGAGTCCCAATATCCTTCTATGAACCCCCAGAATAGATGGAACTCCGTTCCAATGTCTCGATTAATTTTTGACCCCTAAATCTCAAATTTTTTGTTTAAATAAACAAAATTTACTTAGAAAATGTGTTTGAGGCAATCGCTACCAATCCACCAGATTGCTTTCTCCACCAACTCTTTGAGCGAGTCCCAATATCCTTCTATGAACCCCCCGGAATAGATGGAACTCCGTTACAATATCCCGGTGAATTTTTGACCATTAAATCTCAAATCTTGGTTTAAATGAACTAAATTTACTTAGAAAATGTGTTTGAAGCAATCGCGACCAATCCACCGGATTGCTTTCTCCACCAACTCTTTGAGTGAGTCCCAATATCCTTCTACGAACCCCCGGAATAGATGGAACTCCGTTCCATATCCCGCTGAATTTTTTACCATTAAATCTCAAATTTTGGTTTAAATGACCTAAATTTACTTAGAAAATGTGTTTGAAGCAATCGCGACCAATCCACCGGATTGCTTTCTCCGCCTACTCTTTGAGCGAGTCCCAATATCCTTCTATGAATCCTCGGAATAGATGGAACTCTGTTTCAATATCCCGATGAATTTTTTACCCCTAAATCTCAAATTTTGCTTTCAATGAACTAAATTAACTTAAAAAATTTGTTTGAGGCAATCGCGACAAATCCACCGTATTGCTTTCTCCACCTACTCTTTTAGCGAGTCCCAATATCCTTCTAGCAACCCCCCAGAATAGATGGAACTCCGTTCCAATATCCCGATGAATTTTTGACCCCTAAATCTCAAATTTTTTGTTTAAATGAACTAAATTTACTTAGAAAATGTGTTTGAGGCAATCGCTACCAATCCACTAGATTGCTTTCTCCACCAACTCTTTGAGCAAGTCCCAATATCCTTCTATGAACCCCCGGAATAGATGGAACTCCGTTCCAATATCCCGGTGAATTTTTGACCATTAAATCTCAAATCTTGGTTTAAATGAACTAAATTTACTTAGAAAATGTGTTTGGAGCAATAGCGACCAATCCACCGGATTGCTTTCTCCACCAACTCTTTGATCGAGTCCCAATATCCTTCTATGAACCCCCGAAATAGATGAAACTCCGTTCCAATATCCCGGTGAATTTTTTACCCCCACATCTAAAATTTTGGTTTAAATGAACTAAATATACTTTGAAAAAGTAATTGAGGCAATCGCGACCAATCCACCATATTGCTTTGTCCACCAACTCCTTGAGCGAGTCCCAATATCCTTCAAACAACGCCCCAGAATAGATGGAACTCCGTTTCAATATCCCGATGAATTTTTCACCCCTAAATCTCAAATTTTTTGTTTAAATGAACTAAATTTACTTAGAAAATGTGTTTGAGGCAATCGCTACCAATCCACCGAATTGCTTTCTCCGCCTACTCTTTGAGCGAGTCCCAATATCCTTCTATGAATCCTCGGAATAGATGGAACTCTGTTTCAATATCCCGATGAATTTTTTACCCCTAAATCTCAAATTTTGCTTTCAATGAACTAAATTAACTTAAAAAATTTGTTTGAGGCAATCGCGACAAATCCACCGGATTGCTTTCTCCACCTACTCTTTTAGCGAGTCCCAATATCCTTCTAGCAACCCCGCAGAGTAGATGGAACTTCGTTCCAATATCCCGATGAATTTTTGACCCCTAAATCTCAAATTTTTTGTTTAAATGAACTAAATTTACTTAGAAAATGTGTTTGAGGCAATCGCTACCAATCCACCGGATTGCTTTCTCCACCAACTCTTTGAGCGAGTCCCAATATCCTTAAAGCAACCCCCCAGAATAGATGGAACTCCGTTCCAATATCTCGATGAATTTTTGACCAGTAAATCTCAAATTTTGGTTTAAATGAATTAAATTTGCTTAGAAAATTTGTTTGAGGCAATCGCGACCAATCCACCAGATTGCTTTCTCCACCAACTCTTTGATCGAGTCCCAATATCCTTCTATGAACCCCCGGAATAGATGGAACTCCGTTCCAATATCCCAGTGAATTTTTGACCCCCATATCTAAAATTTTGGTTTAAATGAACTAAATATATTTAGAAAAAGTAATTGAGGCAAACGCGACCAATCCACCGGATTGCTTTTTCTACCAACTCTTTAAGGCGAGTCCCAATATCCTTCAAGCAACCCCCCAGAATAGATGGAACTCCGTTCCAATATCTCGATGAATTTCTGACCACTAAATCTCAAATTTTGGTTTAAATGAATTAAATTTACTTAGAAAATTTGTTTGAGGCAATCGCGACCAATCCACCAGATTGCTTTCTCCACCTACTCTTTTAGTGAGTCCCAATATCCTTCTAGCAACCCCCCAGAATAGATGGAACTCCGTTCCAATATCCCGATGAATTTTTGACCCCTAAATCTCAAATTTTTTGTTTAAATGAACTAAATTTACTTAGAAAATGTGTTTGAGGCAATCGCTACCAATCCACCGGATTGCTTTCTCCACCAACTCTTTGAGCGAGTCCCAATATCCTTCTAGCAACCCCCCAGAATAGATGGAACTCCGTTCCAATATCTCGATGAATTTTTGACCACTAAATCTCAAATTTTGGTTTAAATGAATTAAATTTGCTTAGAAAATTTGTTTGAGGCAATCGCGACCAATCCACCAGATTGCTTTCTCCACCAACTCTTTGAGCGAGTCCCAATATCCTTCTACGAACCCCCGGAATAGATGGAACTCCGTTCCAATATCCCGCTGAATTTTTTACCATTAAATCTCAAATTTTGGTTTAAATGACCTAAATTTACTTAGAAAATGTGTTTGAAGCAATCGCGACCAATCCACCGGATTGCTTTCTCCGCCTACTCTTTTAGTGAGTCCCAATATCCTTCTCTGAATCCTCGGAATAGATGAAACTCTGTTTCAATATCCCGATGAATTTTTTACCCCTAAATCTCAAATTTTTCTTTCAATGAACTAAATTAACTTAAAAAATTTGTTTGAGGCAAATCGCGACAAATCCACCGGATTGCTTTCTCCACCTACTCTTTAGCGAGTCCCAATATCCTTCTAGCAACCCCCCAAAATAGATGGAACTCCGTTCCAATATCCCGATGAATTTTTTGACCCCTTAATCTCAAATTTTTTGTTTAAATGAACTAAATTTACTTAGAAAATGTGTTTGAGGCAATCGTTACCAATCCACTAGATTGCTTTCTCCACCAACTCTTTGAGCGAGTCCCAATAACCTTCTATGAACCCCCAGAATAGATGGAACTCCGTTCCAATGTCTCGATTATTTTTGACCCCTAAATCTCAAATTTTTTGTTTAAATAAACAAAATTTACTTAGAAAATGTGTTTGAGGCAATCGCTACCAATCCACCAGATTGCTTTCTCCACCAACTCTTTGAGCGAGTCCCAATATCCTTCTATGAACCCCCGGAATAGATGGAACTCCGTTACAATATCCGGTGAATTTTTGACCATTAAATCTCAAATCTTGGTTTAAATGAACTAAATTTACTTAGAAAAATGTGTTTGAAGCAATCGCGACCAATCCACCGGATTGCTTTCTCCACCAACTCTTTGAGTGAGTCCCAATATCCTTCTACGAACCCCCGGAATAGATGGAACTCCGTTCCATATCCCGCTGAATTTTTTACCATTAAATCTCAAATTTTGGTTTAAATGACCTAAATTTACTTAGAAAATGTGTTTGAAGCAATCGCGACCAATCCACCGGATTGCTTTCTCCGCCTACTCTTGAGCGAGTCCCAATATCCTTCTATGAATCCTCGGAATAGATGGAACTCTGTTTCAATATCCCGATGAATTTTTTACCCCTAAATCTCAAATTTTTGCTTTCAATGAACTAAATTAACTTAAAAAATTTGTTTGAGGCAATCGCGACAAATCCACCGTATTGCTTTCTCCACCTACTCTTTTAGCGAGTCCCAATATCCTTCTAGCAACCCCCCAGAATAGATGGAACTCCGTTCCAATATCCCGATGAATTTTTGACCCCTAAATCTCAAATTTTTTGTTTAAATGAACTAAATTTACTTAGAAAATGTGTTTGAGGCAATCGCTACCAATCCACTAGATTGCTTTCTCCACCAACTCTTTGAGCAAGTCCCAATATCCTTCTATGAACCCCCGGAATAGATGGAACTCCGTTCCAATATCCCGGTGAATTTTTGACCATTAAATCTCAAATCTTGGTTTAAATGAACTAAATTTACTTAGAAAATGTGTTTGGAGCAATAGCGACCAATCCACCGGATTGCTTTCTCCACCAACTCTTTGATCGAGTCCCAATATCCTTCTATGAACCCCCGAAATAGATGAAACTCCGTTCCAATATCCCGGTGAATTTTTTACCCCCACATCTAAAATTTTGGTTTAAATGAACTAAATATACTTTGAAAAAGTAATTGAGGCAATCGCGACCAATCCACCATATTGCTTTGTCCACCAACTCCTTGAGCGAGTCCCAATATCCTTCAAACAACGCCCCAGAATAGATGGAACTCCGTTTCAATATCCCGATGAATTTTTCACCCCTAAATCTCAAATTTTTTGTTTAAATGAACTAAATTTACTTAGAAAATGTGTTTGAGGCAATCGCTACCAATCCACCGAATTGCTTTCTCGCCTACTCTTTGAGCGAGTCCCAATATCCTTCTATGAATCCTCGGAATAGATGGAACTCTGTTTCAATATCCCGATGAATTTTTTTACCCCTAAATCTCAAATTTTGCTTTCAATGAACTAAATTAACTTAAAAATTTGTTTGAGGCAATCGCGACAAATCCACCGGATTGCTTTCTCCACCTACTCTTTTAGCGAGTCCCAATATCCTTCTAGCAACCCCCCAGAGTAGATGGAACTTCGTTCCAATATCCCGATGAATTTTTGACCCCTAAATCTCAAATTTTTTTGTTTAAATGAACTAAATTTACTTAGAAAATGTGTTTGAGGCAATCGCTACCAATCCACCGGATTGCTTTCTCCACCAACTCTTTGAGCGAGTCCCAATATCCTTAAAGCAACCCCCCAGAATAGATGGAACTCCGTTCCAATATCTCGATGAATTTTTGACCAGTAAATCTCAAATTTTGGTTTAAATGAAATTAAATTTGCTTAGAAAATTTGTTTGAGGCAATTCGCGACCAATCCACCAGATTGCTTTCTCCACCAACTCTTTGATCGAGTCCCAAAATCCTTCTATGAACCCCCGAATAGATGGAACTCCGTTCCAATATCCCAGTGAATTTTTGACCCCATATCTAAAATTTTGGTTTAAATGAACTAAATATACTTAGAAAAAGTAATTGAGGCAAACGCGACCAATCCACCGGATTACTTTTTCTACCAACTCTTTAAGGCGAGTCCCAATATCCTTCAAGCAACCCCCCAGAATAGATGGAACTCCGTTCCAATATCTCGATGAATTTCTGACCACTAAATCTCAAATTTTGGTTTAAATGAATTAAATTTACTTAGAAAATTTGTTTGAGGCAATCGCGACCAATCCACCAGATTGCTTTCTCCACCTACTCTTTTAGTGAGTCCCAATATCCTTCTAGCAACCCCCCAGAATAGATGGAACTCCGTTCCAATATCCCGATGAATTTTTGACCCCTAAATCTCAAATTTTTTGTTTAAATGAACTAAATTTACTTAGAAAATGTGTTTGAGGCAATCGCTACCAATCCACCGGATTGCTTTCTCCACCAACTCTTTGAGCGAGTCCCAATATCCTTCTAGCAAACCCCCCAGAATAGATGGAACTCCGTTCCAATATCTCGATGAATTTTTGACCACTAAATCTCAATTTGGTTTAAATGAATTAAATTTGCTTAGAAAATTTGTTTGAGATGCAATCGCGACCAATCCACCAGATTGCTTTCTCCACCAACTCTTTGAGCGAGTCCCAATATCCTTCTACGAACCCCCGGAATAGATGGAACTCCGTTCCAATATCCCGCTGAATTTTTTACCATTAAATCTCAAATTTTGGTTTAAATGACCTAAATTTACTTAGAAAATGTGTTTGAAGCAATCGCGACCAATCCACCGGATTGCTTTCTCCCCGCCTACTCTTTTAGTGAGTCCCAATATCCTTCTCTGAATCCTCGGAATAGAAGAAACTCTGTTTCAATATCCCGATGAATTTTTTACCCCTAAATCTCATATTTTTCTTTCAATGAACTAAATTAACTTAAAAAATTTGTTTGAGGCAATCGCGACAAATCCACCGGATTGCTTTCTCCACCTACTCTTTTAGCGAGTCCCAATATCCTTCTAGCAACCCCCCAAAATAGATGGAACTCCGTTTCAATATCCCGATGAATTTTTGACCCCTAAATCTCAAATTTTGCTTTCAATGAACTAAATTAACTTAAAAAATTTGTTTGAGGCAATCGCGACAAATCCACCGGATTGCTTTCTCCACCTACTCTTTTAGCGAGTCCCAATTCCTTCTAGCAACCCCCCAGAATAGATGGAACTCCGTTCCAATATCCCGATGAATTTTTGACCCCTAAATCTCAAATTTTTTGTTTAAATGAACTAAATTTACTTAGAAAATGTGTTTGAGGCAATCGCTACCAATCCACTAGATTGCTTTCTCCACCAACTCTTTGAGCGAGTCCCAATATCCTTCTATGAACCCCCGGAATAGATGGAACTCCGTTACAATATCCCGATGAATTTTTGACCATTAAATCTCAAATCTTGGTTTAAATGAACTAAATTTACTTAGAAAATGTGTTTGAAGCAATCGCGACCAATCCACCGGATTGCTTCCTCCACCAACTCTTTGATCGAGTCCCAATATCCTTCTATGAACCCCCGAAATAGATGAAACTCCGTTCCAATATCCCGATGAATTTTTGACCCCTAAATCTCAAATTTTTTTGTTTAAATGAACTAAATTTACTTAGAAAATGTGTTTGAGGCAATCGCTACCAATCCACTAGATTGCTTTCTCCACCAACTCTTTGACCGAGTCCCAATATCCTTCTATGAACCCCCCGGAATAGATGGAACCTCCGTTCCAATATTCCGGTGAATTTTAGACCATTAAATCTCAAATCTTGGTTTAAATGAATTAAATTTACTTAGAAAATGTGTTTGAGGCAATCGCGACAAATCCACCGGATTGCTTTCTCCACCTACTCTTTTAGTCAGTCCCAATATCCTTCTAGCAACCCCCCCAGAATAGATGGAACTCCGTTCCAATATCCCGATGAATTTTTGACCCCTAAATCTCAAATTTTTTGTTTAAATGAACTAAATTTACTTAGAAAATGTGTTTGAGGCAATCGCTACCAATCCACCGAATTGCTTTCTCCGCCTACTCTTTGAGCGAGTCCCAATATCCTTCTATGAATCCTCGGAATAGATGGAACTCTGTTTCAATATCCCGATGAATTTTTTACCCCTAAATCTCAAATTTTGCTTTCAATGAACTAAATTAACTTAAAAAATTTGTTTGAGGCAATCGCGACAAATCCACCGTATTGCTTTCTCCACCTACTCTTTTAGCGAGTCCCAATATCCTTCTAGCAACCCCCCAGAGTAGATGGAACTTCGTTCCAATATCCCGATGAATTTTGACCCCTAAATCTCAAATTTTTTGTTTAAATGAACTAAATTTACTTAGAAAATGTGTTTGAGGCAATCGCTACCAATCCACCGGATTGCTTTCTCCACCAACTCTTTGAGCGAGTCCCAATATCCTTAAAGCAACCCCCCAGAATAGATGGAACTCCGTTCCAATATCTCGATGAATTTTTGACCAGTAAATCTCAAATTTTGGTTTAAATGAATTAAATTTGCTTAGAAAATTTGTTTGAGGCAATCGCGACCAATCCACCAGATTGCTTTCTCCACCAACTCTTTGATCGAGTCCCAATATCCTTCTATGAACCCCCGGAATAGATGGAACTCCGTTCCAATATCCCAGTGAATTTTTGACCCCCATATCTAAAATTTTGGTTTAAATGAACTAAATATACTTAGAAAAAGTAATTGAGGCAAACGCGACCAATCCACCGGATTACTTTTTCTACCAACTCTTTAAGGCGAGTCCCAATATCCTTCAAGCAACCCCCCAGAATAGATGGAACTCCGTTCCAATATCTCAATGAATTTCTGACCACTAAATCTCAAATTTTGGTTTAAATGAATTAAATTTACTTAGAAAATTTGTTTGAGGCAATCGCGACCAATCCACCAGATTGCTTTCTCCACCTACTCTTTTAGTGAGTCCCAATATCCTTCTAGCAACCCCCCAGAATAGATGGAACTCCGTTCCAATATCCCGATGAATTTTTGACCCCTAAATCTCAAATTTTTTGTTTAAATGAACTAAATTTACTTAGAAAATGTGTTTGAGGCAATCGCTACCAATCCACCGGATTGCTTTCCTCCACCAACTCTTTGAGCGAGTCCCAATATCCTTCTAGCAACCCCCCAGAATAGATGGAACTCCGTTCCAATATCTCGATGAATTTTTGACCACTAAATCTCAAATTTTGGTTTAAATGAATTAAATTTGCTTAGAAAATTTGTTTGAGGCAATCGCGACCAATCCACCAGATTGCTTTCTCCACCAACTCTTTGAGCGAGTCCCAATATCCTTCTACGAACCCCCGGAATAGATGGAACTCCGTTCCAATATCCCGCTGAATTTTTTACCATTAAATCTCAAATTTTGGTTTAAATGACCTAAATTTACTTAGAAAATGTGTTTGAAGCAATCGCGACCAATCCACCGGATTGCTTTCTCCGCCTACTCTTTTAGTGAGTCCCAATATCCTTCTCTGAATCCTCGGAATAGATGAAACTCTGTTTCAATATCCCGATGAATTTTTTACCCCTAAATCTCATATTTTTCTTTCAATGAACTAAATTAACTTAAAAAATTTGTTTGAGGCAATCGCGACAAATCCACCGGATTGCTTTCTCCGCCTACTCTTTTAGCGAGTCCCAATATCCTTCTAGCAACCCCCCAAAATAGATGGAACTCCGTTTCAATATCCCGATGAATTTTTGACCCCTAAATCTCAAATTTTGCTTTCAATGAACTAAATTAACTTAAAAAATTTGTTTGAGGCAATCGCGACAAATCCACCGGATTGCTTTCTCCACCTACTCTTTTAGCGAGTCCCAATATCCTTCTAGCAACCCCCCAGAATAGATGGAACTCCGTTCCAATATCCCGACGAATTTTTGACCCCTAAATCTCAAATTTTTTGTTTAAATGAACTAAATTTACTTAGAAAATGTGTTTGAGGCAATCGCTACCAATCCACTAGATTGCTTTCTCCACCAACTCTTTGAGCGAGTCCCAATATCCTTCTATGAACCCCCGGAATAGATGGAACTCCGTTACAATATCCCGGTGAATTTTTGACCGTTAAATCTCAAATCTTGGTTTAAATGAACTAAATTTACTTAGAAAATGTGTTTGAAGCAATCGCGACCAATCCACCGGATTGCTTCCTCCACCAACTCTTTGATCGAGTCCCAATATCCTTCTATGAACCCCCGAAATAGATGAAACTCCGTTCCAATATCCCGATGAATTTTTGACCCCTAAATCTCAAATTTTTTGTTTAAATGAACTAAATTTACTTAGAAAATGTGTTTGAGGCAATCGCTACCAATCCACTAGATTGCTTTCTCCACCAACTCTTTGACCGAGTCCCAATATCCTTCTATGAACCCCCGGAATAGATGGAACTCCGTTCCAATATTCCGGTGAATTTTAGACCATTAAATCTCAAATCTTGGTTTAAATGAATTAAATTTACTTAGAAAATGTGTTTGAGGCAATCGCGACAAATCCACCGGATTGCTTTCTCCACCTACTCTTTTAGTGAGTCCCAATATCCTTCTAGCAACCCCCCAGAATAGATGGAACTCCGTTCCAATATCCCGATGAATTTTTGACCCCTAAATCTCAAATTTTTTGTTTAAATAAACAAAATTTACTTAGAAAATGTGTTTGAGGCAATCGCTACCAATCCACCGGATTGCTTTCTCCACCAACTCTTTGAGCGAGTCCCAATATCCTTCTACGAACCCCCGGAATGGATGGAACTCTGTTCCAATATCCCGCTGAATTTTTTACCATTAAATCTCAAATTTTGGTTTAAATGACCTAAATTTACTTAGAAAATGTGTTTGAAGCAATCGCGACCAATCCACCGGATTGCTTTCTCCGCCTACTCTTTGAGCGAGTCCCAATATCCTTCTACGAATCCTCGGAATAGATGGAACTCTGTTTCAATATCCCGATGAATTTTTTACCCCTAAATCTCAAATTTTGCTTTCAATGAACTAAATTAACTTAAAAAATTTGTTTGAGGCAATCGCGACAAATCCACCGGATTGCTTTCTCCACCTACTCTTTTAGCGAGTCCCAATATCCTTCTAGCAACCCCCCAGAATAGATGGAACTCCGTTCCAATATCCCGATGAATTTTTGACCCCTAAATCTCAAATTTTTTGTTTAAATGAACTAAATTTACTTAGAAAATGTGTTTGAGGCAATCGCTACCAATCCACTAGATTGCTTTCTCCACCAACTCTTTGAGCGAGTCCCAATATCCTTCTATGAACCCCCGGAATAGATGGAACTCCGTTCCAATATCCCGATGAATTTTTGACCATTAAATCTCAAATTTTGGTTTAAATGAACTAAATATACTTAGAAAAAGTGTTCGAGGCAATCGCGACCAATCCACCGGATTGCTTTCTCTACCCACTCCTTGACCGAGTCCCAATATCCTCAACCAACCCCCAGAATAGATGGAACTCCGTTTCAATATCCCGAGAGTTTTTTACCATTAAATCACAAATTTTGGTTTAAATGAACTAAATTTACTTAGAAACTGTGTTTGAAGCGATCGCGACCAATCCACCGGATTGATTTCTCCGCCTACCCTTTGAGCGATTCCCAATATCCTTCTATGAACCCTCGGAATAGATGGAACTCTGTTTCAAAATCCCGAAGAATTTTTTACCCCTAAATCTCAAATTTTGCTTTCAATGAACTAAATTAACTTAAAAAATTTGTTTGAGGCAATCGCGACAAATCCACCGGATTGCTTTCTCCACCTACTCTTTTAGCGAGTCCCAATATCCTTCTAGCAACCCCCCAGAATAGATGGAACTCCGTTCCAATATCCAGATGAATTTTTGACCCCTAAATCTCAAATTTTTTGTTTAAATGAACTAAATTTACTTAGAAAATGTGTTTGAGGCAATCGCTACCAATCCACTAGATTGCTTTCTCCACCAACTCTTTGAGCGAGTCCCAATATCCTTCTATGAACCCCCGGAATAGATGGAACTCCGTTCCAATATCCCGGTGAATTTTTGGCCATTAAATCTCAAATTTTGGTTTAAATGAACTAAATTTACTTAGAAAATGTGTTTGAAGCAATCGCGACCAATCCACCATATTGCTTTCTCCACCAACTCTTTGATCGAGTCCCAATATCCTTCTATGAACCCCTGAAATAGATGAAACTCCGTTCCAATATCCCGATGAATTTTTGACCCCTAAATCTCAAATTTTTTGTTTAAATGAACTAAATTTACTTAGAAAATGTGTTTGAGGCAATCGCTACCAATCCACTAGATTGCTTTCTCCACCAACTCTTTGAGCGAGTCCCAATATCCTTCTATGAACCCCCGGAATAGATGAAACTCCGTTCCAATATCCCGGTGAATTTTTGACCATTAAATCTCAAATCTTGGTTTAAATGAACTAAATTTACTTAGAAAATGTGTTTGAAGCAATCGCGACCAATCCACCGGATTGCTTTCTCCACCAACTCTTTGATCGAGTCCCAATATCCTTCTATGAACCCCCGAAATAGATGAAACTCCGTTCCAATATCCCGATGAATTTTTGACCCCTAAATCTCAAATTTTTTGTTTAAATGAACTAAATTTACTTAGAAAATGTGTTTGAGGCAATCGCTACCAATCGACTAGATTGCTTTCTCCACCAACTCTTTGACCGAGTCCCAATATCCTTCTATGAACCCCCGGAATAGATGGAACTCCGTTCCAATATCCCAGTGAATTTTAGACCATTAAATCTCAAATCTTGGTTTCAATGAACTAAATTTACTTAGAAAATGTGTTTGAGGCAATCGCGACAAATCCACCGAATTGCTTTCTCCACCTACTCTTTTAGTGAGTCCCAATATCCTTCTAGCAACCCCCCAGAATAGATGGAACTCCGTTCCAATATCCCGATGAATTTTTGACCCCTAAATCTCAAATTTTTTGTTTACATGAACTAAATTTACTTAGAAAATGTGTTTAGGCAATCGCTACCAATCCACTACATTGCTTTCTCCACCAACTCTTTGAGCAAGTCCCAATATCCTTCTATGAACCCCCGGAATAGATGGAACTCCGTTCCAATATCCCGATGAATTTTTGACCATTAAATCTCAAATCTTGGTTTAAATGAACTAAATTTACTTAGAAAATGTGTTTGGAGCAATAGCGACCAATCCACCGGATTGCTTTCTCCACCAACTCTTTGATCGAGTCCCAATATCCTTCTATGAACCCCCGAAATAGATGAAACTCCGTTCCAATATCCCGATGAATTTTTGACCCCTAAATCTCAAATTTTTTGTTTAAATGAACTGTATTTACTTAGAAAATGTGTTTGAGGCAATCGCTACCAATCGACTAGATTGCTTTCTCCACCAACTCTTTGACCGAGTCCCAATATCCTTCTATGAACCCCCGGAATAGATGGAACTCCGTTCAAATATCCCAGTGAATTTTAGACCATTAAATCTCAAATCTTGGTTTCAATGAACTAAATTTACTTAGAAAATGTGTTTGAGGCAATCGCGACAAATCCACCGAATTGCTTTCTCCACCTACTCTTTTAGCGAGTCCCAATATCCTTCTAGCAACCCCCCAGAATAGATGGAACTCCGTTCCAATATCCAGATGAATTTTTGACCCCTAAATCTCAAATTTTTTGTTTAAATGAACTAAATTTACTTAGAAAATGTGTTTGAGGCAATCGCTACCAATCCACTAGATTGCTTTCTCCACCAACTCTTTGAGCGAGTCCCAATATCCTTCTATGAACCCCCGGAATAGATGGAACTTCGTTCCAATATCCCGGTGAATTTTTGGCCATTAAATCTCAAATTTTGGTTTAAATGAACTAAATTTACTTAGAAAATGTGTTTGAAGCAATCGCGACCAATCCACCAGATTGCTTTCTCCACCAACTCTTTGATCGAGTCCCAATATCCTTCTATGAACCCCTGAAATAGATGAAACTCCGTTCCAATATCCCGATGAATTTTTGACCCCTAAATCTCAAATTTTTTGTTTAAATGAACTAAATTTACTTAGAAAATGTGTTTGAGGCAATCGCTACCAATCCACTAGATTGCTTTCTCCACCAACTCTTTGAGCGAGTCCCAATATCCTTCTATGAACCCCCGGAATAGATGAAACTCCGTTCCAATATCCCGGTGAATTTTTGACCATTAAATCTCAAATCTTGGTTTAAATGAACTAAATTTACTTAGAAAATGTGTTTGAAGCAATCGCGACCAATCCACCGGATTGCTTTCTCCACCAACTCTTTGATCGAGTCCCAATATCCTTCTATGAACCCCCGAAATAGATGAAACTCCGTTCCAATATCCCGATGAATTTTTGACCCCTAAATCTCAAATTTTTTGTTTAAATGAACTAAATTTACTTAGAAAATGTGTTTGAGGCAATCGCTACCAATCGACTAGATTGCTTTCTCCACCAACTCTTTGACCGAGTCCCAATATCCTTCTATGAACCCCCGGAATAGATGGAACTCCGTTCCAATATCCCAGTGAATTTTAGACCATTAAATCTCAAATCTTGGTTTCAATGAACTAAATTTACTTAGAAAATGTGTTTGAGGCAATCGCGACAAATCCACCGAATTGCTTTCTCCACCTACTCTTTTAGTGAGTCCCAATATCCTTCTAGCAACCCCCCAGAATAGATGGAACTCCGTTCCAATATCCCGATGAATTTTTGACCCCTAAATCTCAAATTTTTTGTTTACATGAACTAAATTTACTTAGAAAATGTGTTTAGGCAATCGCTACCAATCCACTACATTGCTTTCTCCACCAACTCTTTGAGCAAGTCCCAATATCCTTCTATGAACCCCCGGAATAGATGGAACTCCGTTCCAATATCCCGATGAATTTTTGACCATTAAATCTCAAATCTTGGTTTAAATGAACTAAATTTACTTAGAAAATGTGTTTGGAGCAATAGCGACCAATCCACCGGATTGCTTTCTCCACCAACTCTTTGATCGAGTCCCAATATCCTTCTATGAACCCCCGAAATAGATGAAACTCCGTTCCAATATCCCGGTGAATTCTTTACCCCCAAATCTTAAATTTTGGTTTAAATGAACTAAATATACTTAGAAAAAGTAATTGAGGCAATCGCGACCAATCCACCATATTGCTTTGTCCACCAACTCCTTGAGGGAGTCCCAATATCCTTCAAACAACCCCCCAGAATAGATGGAACTCCGTTTCAATATCCCGATGAATTTTTGACCATTAAATCTCAAATTTTGGTTTAAATGAACTAAATTTACTTAGAAAATGTGTTTGAAGCAATAACGACCAATCCACCGGATTGCATTCTCCGCCTACTCTTTGAGCGAGTCCCAATATCCTTCTAGCAACCCCCCAAAATAGATGGAACTCCGTTCCAATATCCCGATGAATTTTTGACCACTAAATCTCAAATTTTGGTTTAAATGAACTAAATTTACTTAGAAAATGTATGTGAGGCAATCGCGGCCAATCCACCAGATTGCTATCTCCGCCAACTCTTTTAGCGAGTCTTAATATCCTTCTAGGAACCCCCGGAATAGATGAAACTCCGTTCAATATCCCGGTGAATTTTTGACCCCCAAATCTAAAATTTTGGTTTAAATGAACTAAATATACTTAAAAAAAGTGTTTGAGGCAATCGCGACCAATCCTCCGAATTGCTTTCTCTACCAACTCCTTGAGCGAGACCCAATATCCTTCAAGCAACCCCCAGAATAGATGGAACTCCGTTTCAATATCCCGATGAATTTTTGACCATTAAATCTCAAATTTTGGTTTAAATGAACTAAATATACTAAGAAAAAGTGTTCGAGGCAATCGCGACCAATCCACCGGATTGCTTTCTCCACCCACTCCTTGACCGAGTCCCAATATCCTCAACCAACCCCAAGAATAGATGGAACTCCGTTTCAATATCCCGAGAATTTTTGACCATTAAATCTCAAATTTTGGTTTAAATGAACTAAATTTACTTAGAAAATGTGTTTGAAGCAATCACGACCAATCCACCGGATTACATTCTACCCCTACTCTTTGAGCGAGTCCCAATATCCTTCAAGCAACCCCCCAAAATAGATGGAACTCCGTTCCAATATCCCGATGAATTTTTGACCACTAAATCTCAAATTTTGGTTTAAATGAACTAAACTTAGAAAATGTATTTGAGGCAATCGCGGCCAATCCACCAAATTGCTATCTCCACCAACTCTTTTAGCGAGTCTTAATATCCTTCTAGGAACCCCCGGAATAGATGGAACTCCGTTCCAATATCCCGGTGAATTTTAAACCATTAAATCTCAAATCTTTGTTTAAATGAACTAAATTAACTTAGAAAATGTGTTTGAGGCAATCGCGACAAATCCACCGAATTGCTTTCTCTACCTACTCTTTTAGTGAGTCCCAATATCCTTCTAGCAACCCCCCAGAATAGATGGAACTCCGTTCCAATATCCCGATGAATTTTTGACCCCTAAATCTCAAATTTTTTGTTTAAATGAACTAAATTTACTTAGAAAATGTGTTTAGGCAATCGCTACAAATCCACTACATTGCTTTCTCCACCAACTCTTTGAGCAAGTCCCAATATCCTTCTATGAACCCTCGGAATAGATGGAACTCCGTTCCAATATCCCGATGAATTTTTGACCATTAAATCTCAAATCTTGGTTTAAATGAACTAAATTTACTTAGAAAATGTGTTTGGAGCAATAGCGACCAATCCACCGGATTGCTTTCTCCACCAACTCTTTGATCGAGTCCCAATATCCTTCTATGAACCCCCGAAATAGATGAAACTCCGTTCCAATATCCCGGTGAATTTTTTACCCCCAAATCTAAAATTTTGGTTTAAATGAACTTAATATACTTAGAAAAAGTAATTGAGGCAATCGCGACCAATCCACCATATTGCTTTGTCCACCAACTCCTTGAGGGAGTCCCAATATCCTTCAAACAACCCCCCAGAATAGATGGAACTCCGTTTCAATATCCCGATGAATTTTTGACCATTAAATCTCAAATTTTGGTTTAAATGAACTAAATATACTAAGAAAAAGTGTTCGAGGCAATCGCGACCAATCCACCGGATTGCTTTCTCCACCCACTCCTTGACCGAGTCCCAATATCCTCAACCAACCCCAAGAATAGATGGAACTCCGTTTCAATATCCCGAGAATTTTTGACCATTAAATCTCAAATTTTGGTTTAAATGAACTAAATTTACTTAGAAAATGTGTTTGAAGCAATCACGACCAATCCACCGGATTACATTCTACCCCTACTCTTTGAGCGAGTCCCAATATCCTTCAAGCAACCCCCCAAAATAGATGGAACTCCGTTCCAATATCCCGATGAATTTTTGACCACTAAATCTCAAATTTTGGTTTAAATGAACTAAACTTAGAAAATGTATTTGAGGCAATCGCGGCCAATCCACCAAATTGCTATCTCCACCAACTCTTTTAGCGAGTCTTAATATCCTTCTAGGAACCCCCGGAATAGATGGAACTCCGTTCCAATATCCCGGTGAATTTTAAACCATTAAATCTCAAATCTTGGTTTAAATGAACTAAATTAACTTAGAAAATGTGTTTGAGGCAATCGCGACAAATCCACCGAATTGCTTTCTCTACCTACTCTTTTAGTGAGTCCCAATATCCTTCTAGCAACCCCCCAGAATAGATGGAACTCCGTTCCAATATCCCGATGAATTTTTGACCCCTAAATCTCAAATTTTTTGTTTAAATGAACTAAATTTACTTAGAAAATGTGTTTAGGCAATCGCTACAAATCCACTACATTGCTTTCTCCACCAACTCTTTGAGCAAGTCCCAATATCCTTCTATGAACCCTCGGAATAGATGGAACTCCGTTCCAATATCCCGATGAATTTTTGACCATTAAATCTCAAATCTTGGTTTAAATGAACTAAATTTACTTAGAAAATGTGTTTGGAGCAATAGCGACCAATCCACCGGATTGCTTTCTCCACCAACTCTTTGATCGAGTCCCAATATCCTTCTATGAACCCCCGAAATAGATGAAACTCCGTTCCAATATCCCGGTGAATTTTTTACCCCCAAATCTTAAATTTTGGTTTAAATGAACTTAATATACTTAGAAAAAGTAATTGAGGCAATCGCGACCAATCCACCATATTGCTTTGTCCACCAA
>JAYMFD010002528.1:20000-30895 GCA_035771175.1 Paratinospora sagittata | reverse complement strand
AAATAAAATAAAAAACGAAATGAAATTTGAAATAAAGAAAAGAGTTTCTTAAAAGTTGTCAAAGGATTCTAACGAATCTGACCAAACAAGGATTCTTAGTGAAAACGGGAGTTCTCAGGGGATATATAAAAGATTTCGATTTTCGATTTTTTTCTATATTTGAATTATTCTAGATACTAGATATAGAATATAAATATGTAATATAGAATATAAATATGTAAGAAGGGAACATAAAATTCTTTTTATTTTCCTAATTTCGAGAAGGAAGAATTCACTCTTTAATTCTTTATACTATATACTATAAGAGTATTCCTGATTAGGAATCAGGAATATAGGTAGCTAGAAACTGGATCCAGAGGAAATAATAAAAAGTCATTATCCGAAACTTCTGATCCTTTCTACAATATTCATTTTCTTTTAGTGATTTTTTTTATTCCGATAAGAATAAGATAAACGAAATACCTATTCTCCACAAATAACTCAATTGAATGCTCTACGTGATTGAATTTTGATTCAAGGGAAAAAAACCGTGAAGCTGAAATAACTCACTCAAAATACCTTTTAAAAGATTACGCGGTACGATTGGATCGAATAAGCCCTTATGGAATAAATACTCAGCTACTTGTGAACCCTCAGGTACTGTTTTATTCAATGTTTGTTCAATGACTCTTTTACCCGCAAATGCAATGTAGGCATTCGGTTCGGCAATAATGATATCTCCCAACATACCAAAACTGGCTGTCACTCCACCGGTTGTAGGAGATGTAAGGATTGATACATAGAATAACTTTTTATTTGATTGATAATTATATAAAGCAGAAGATATTTTAGCCATTTGCATCAAGCTCAAACTCCCTTCTTGCATGCGTGCTCCTCCGGAAGCACACACTATAATAAGAGGAAGAGATCTATTAGTAGCATACTCGACCAAACGGGTAAGTTTCTCGCCGACTACGGATCCCATACTGCCCCCCATGAACTGAAAATCCATAACCCCAATTGCTATGGGAATACCATTTAGTTGACCTATGCCTGTTTGAACGGCTTCACTTAATCCTGTTTCTTTTTGATAAGAATCAATACGATCCTGATAAGGTTCCTCCTCCGAATGAAATTCAATGGGGTCTATAGAAACCATGTCTTCATCCATAGGATACCAAGTGCCCGGATCAATCGAAAGTTCGATTCTATCTGAACTACTCATTTTCAAATGATATCCACATTGTTCACAAATATTCAGTTTTGACCTAAAAAATTTCTTATAATTTAATCCATAACAATTTTCGCATTGAACCCACAAATGCTTGTATTTTTGATTTATATCATTTGTATCGCGATCATTATAGCCTCCTCTGATATTGAAATCACTTCCATTTGCGCTAGTTTTTATACTGGAACTCCCACCGTCAATACTATTTACGCTTTCACTACAAATGTAACTATAAATGTAATTCTTACTGTAATTGTCGCTACCGCTTAAAATGGAACTATCAATATCGATTTCAGAATGAAGATAACTGTCAATGCAACTATTAATGTGATTATTCCAACTATATTTACTATCATACATGTCACGATCATAGCCGTGCTCGTCACTTTGAAACCCATTATTCCGATAACTAGAATTTAGATAACTAGAAAAATCACTTTTTAGTTCACTCAAAAAAGAACGATCGTTGTCAATCTCAAAAATCTGATTTTCAATATCCAAATATATGGAGTAGTTGTCACCATTACTATCCCTAACTAAAAAAGTGTCATCAGAGATGAAACTCCGAATGTCTCTGACACCGAATAAATGATCAACATTAGTGCAACTAGAGCTGTCACTATCATCCCAACTATGAATGTTTTTATCTATATTATTTATAACGGGGTCTTCACTTCCATTAGTATTTCCAATAGGACCAATACTGGCCTTACTTAGCCCACACCCGCGTTCTAACTCGTCGTTAGACAACATCGAATTGAACCAACATTTTTCCATAGAGCCTTCCTGCCCCCTATTTGAATGAATATACAATAATACAATAGATGAATAGTCATTGGATGAAGAATCATTTGAATATGAATATTTCCCCTGGGAATAAGCATATAGATCCAATCACTAGGATCATTAACTACATATGAGTATTGAAAGAAAGAGTTCTCTTTTGTGGGAATCGGGGTCTCACTTCACTATATATGATATATGATGGAACCCTTTCTTCAATTAGAAATATAAAGGGAGGCTTCGCCCGTGCCGTGTACAAATTCTCATCGAAAAGATAAATATTTGTTCTCTTCTATGATATGAAAAATGGATTTTCGTATAATTTCGTAGAATAATAAGATAAGTTTCTATCGCATGCAACCCGGAAGGAAAAGGACAATATACAGGATGATTCGAAGGCGTTGTTTGGGATCCTTGGCTCGAGCCAAGGCCGAAACTACGGGATATAAAAAAACCACCAATCCTAAGGATCCATAGGATTAATTATGGATACAACAATTGAGTTGTTTAGTCTTAAATCTTGTAGTCTAGATCGTGTAGATCTAGATCAAGTCTATACTACTATATCTATACTACTATACTTTATATACTACTATATACTTTATATACTACTATACTTTATATATATATATTTTATATATTTTACTTTATATATTTTACTTTATATATATATATATAGATATATATAGAATATATATAGAATATATAGATATATATATAATATATTTTATATTATATTTTGTTATTGTTATTCTATTTATTTTAGAATGTTTATTATTTATGCTTACGCAATATATATGAATTAGGAACCTCATTGTTTATTCGGCTCAATCCTTTTAGTAAAAGATTGGGCCGAGTTTAATTGTAATTCAATTAAGGAAACGAGCGGTAATTACTGGATTACAAAGTATCCATTGCTTCAAATTCGAATTTGATCTCCTTCCATACCTCACAAGCAGCAGCTAGTTCAGGGCTCCATTTGCTAGCCTCACGGATAATTTCATTACCTTCACGAGCAAGATCACGTCCTTCATTACGAGCTTGTACACACGCTTCTAGAGCTACTCGGTTAGCTACAGCACCCGGTGCATTTCCCCAAGGGTGTCCTAAAGTTCCTCCACCGAATTGTAGTACGGAATCATCTCCAAAGATCTCGGTCAGAGCAGGCATATGCCAAACGTGAATACCCCCTGAAGCCACAGGCAGAACACCTGGTAAAGAGACCCAATCTTGAGTGAAATAAATACCGCGGCTGCGGTCTTTTTCAATAAAATCATCGCGTAGTAAATCAACAAAGCCCAAGGTGATTTCTCTTTCCCCCTCCAGTTTACCTACTACGGTACCAGCGTGAATATGATCTCCACCGGACATACGTAACGCTTTAGCTAGTACACGGAAATGCATACCATGATTCTTCTGTCTATCAATAACTGCATGCATTGCGCGGTGGATGTGAAGAAGTAGACCATTATCTCGGCAATAATGAGCCAAGGTAGTATTCGCGGTGAATCCTCCCGTTAAGTAGTCATGCATTACAATAGGGACTCCCAACTCTCTGGCAAATACAGCCCTTTTCATCATTTCTTCGCATGTACCGGCCGTAGCATTCAAGTAATGTCCTTTGATTTCACCTGTTTCGGCCTGTGCTTTATAAAGTGCTTCGGCGCAAAATAGGAAACGGTCTCTCCAACGCATAAATGGTTGGGAGTTCACGTTCTCATCATCCTTGGTAAAATCAAGCCCACCGCGAAGACATTCATAAACAGCTCTACCGTAGTTCTTAGCGGATAATCCCAATTTTGGTTTAATAGTACATCCCAATAGGGGACGACCATACTTGTTCAATTTATCTCTTTCAACTTGGATGCCATGAGGCGGGCCTTGGAAAGTTTTAATATAAGCAGTAGGAACTCGCAGATCCTCCAGACGTAGAGCGCGTAGCGCTTTGAACCCAAAAACATTACCCACAATGGAAGTAAACATATTAGTAACAGAACCCTCTTCAAAAAGGTCTAAGGGGTAAGCTACATAACAAATATATTGATTTTCTTCCCCAGCAACGGGCTCAATGTCGTAGCATCGTCCTTTGTAACGATCAAGACTGGTAAGTCCATCGGTCCACACAGTTGTCCATGTACCTGTAGAAGATTCGGCAGCTACCGCAGCCCCCGCTTCTTCAGGCGGAACTCCAGGTTGAGGAGTTACTCGGAATGCTGCTAGCGTATCAGTATCTTTGGGTACATAGTCAGGAGTATAATAATTCAATTTGTAATCTTTAACACCAGCTTTGAATCCAACACTTGCTTTAGTCTCTGTTTGTGGTGACATAAGTCCCTCCCTACAACTCATGAATTAAGAATTCTCACAACGATAAGGTCTACTCGACATGGATTAGGCGTTAATGAAACATTTCACAGGAATCTTTCAAAAAATTATCAACTAATATTATCAATTAATCAGAATGGTTCGGTTCGTTATTAGACCATGGTATTTGATTCGCCAAATACATCATTATTGTATACCCTTTCATATGTATGGCGCAACCCAATCCTTGTGTGTGTTTTTTTTTTCAATTTTCGAATCGCTTCTTAAATTTCTAAATAATAAGAAATTCACTCTTGACAGTGATATATGTTGTAGTTGTATATGTAAATCCTAGATGTGAAAATATGCGGAATTTATCCATGAAAGGGTATACAAAAGAATAGGCGGAAATCGATATGCTGAAATAAGAAACAACAAACAGCCAATGCCATAAAATGCCATAACATAAAAAACAATATAATATATAAATATCATAAGAATAATGAATCATAAATAGAGTTCAGGTTCAAATTCCTAAATATTCCATGCCTTAGAAAATAGGGGCGGGATTGTCTATAATGATAGAGAAATCAAAGACTTCTTCATGATTCTTATTCATCTACTTTAATATTTTGATATTTTGAAAAAAAAAATGGGTTGGTTGAAAATTGACTCATTGAATGAGTAAACAATTGAATTGGATTCGGTTGGGTGGTACCAACGAAATCGAGTACTAACTCCCATTTCTTATTGAATTAACCGATCAATTTGCTATTGGACATTTTTTAATTCAGTTTGAAAAAAGAATTTCGACATATTTAATTTTATTATTATTATGACAATCAATCCTACTACTTCTGGTCCTGAGGTTTCCGCACTTGAAGAAAAAAACCTGGGGCGTATTGCGCAAATCATTGGTCCGGTACTGGATGTAGTCTTTCCACCAGGAAAGATGCCTAATATTTACAACGCTTTGGTAGTGAAAGGTCAAGATACTGTCGGCCAGCAAATTAATGTAACTTGTGAGGTACAGCAATTATTAGGAAATAATCGAGTTAGAGCTGTAGCTATGAGTGCGACAGATGGTCTGATGAGAGGACTGGAAGTGATTGACACGGGAGCTCCTCTAAGTGTTCCAGTCGGTGGAGCAACTCTCGGACGCATTTTCAACGTTCTTGGAGAACCTGTTGATAATTTGGGTCCTGTAGATAGTCGCACAACATCTCCTATTCATAGGTCCGCGCCTGCCTTTATACAGTTAGATACAAAATTATCGATTTTTGAAACAGGAATTAAAGTAGTGGATCTTTTAGCCCCTTATCGCCGTGGAGGAAAAATCGGACTATTCGGGGGAGCTGGAGTGGGTAAAACAGTGCTCATCATGGAATTGATCAACAACATTGCCAAAGCTCATGGTGGCGTATCCGTATTTGGCGGAGTTGGCGAACGTACTCGTGAGGGAAACGATCTTTACATGGAAATGAAAGAATCTGGAGTGATTAATGAACAAAATATTGTAGAATCCAAAGTAGCGCTAGTCTATGGTCAGATGAATGAACCTCCGGGAGCTCGGATGAGAGTTGGTTTGACTGCCCTAACCATGGCGGAATATTTCCGGGATGTTAATGAACAAGACGTACTTCTATTTATTGACAATATTTTTCGTTTCGTCCAAGCAGGATCCGAAGTCTCCGCTTTATTAGGCAGAATGCCTTCTGCTGTAGGTTATCAACCTACTCTTAGTACAGAAATGGGTTCTTTGCAAGAAAGAATTACTTCTACCAAAGAGGGATCCATAACTTCTATTCAAGCAGTTTATGTACCTGCGGACGATTTGACCGACCCCGCCCCTGCCACGACATTTGCACATTTAGATGCTACTACCGTACTATCAAGAGGACTCGCTGCCAAGGGTATCTATCCAGCCGTAGATCCTTTAGATTCAACGTCAACTATGCTCCAACCTCGGATTGTTGGTAAGGAACATTATGAAACCGCGCAAAGAGTTAAGCAAACTTCACAACGTTACAAAGAACTTCAAGACATTATAGCTATCCTTGGGTTGGACGAATTATCCGAAGAGGATCGTTTAACCGTAGCAAGAGCACGAAAAATTGAGCGTTTCTTATCACAACCCTTCTTCGTAGCAGAAGTATTTACCGGTTCTCCAGGAAAATATGTTGGTCTAACAGAAACAATTAGGGGGTTTCAACTGATCCTTTCTGGAGAATTAGATGGTCTTCCTGAGCAGGCCTTTTATTTGGTGGGTAACATCGATGAAGCTACCGCGAAGGCTATAAACTTAGACGGGGAGAGCAAATTGAAGAAATGACCTTAAATTTATGTGTACTGACTCCTAATCGAATTGTTTGGGATTCAGAAGTGAAAGAAATCATTTTATCTACTAATAGTGGCCAAATTGGTGTATTACCAAATCACGCCCCTATTGCCACGGCTTTAGATATAGGTATTTTGAGAATACGTCTTAACGACCAATGGTTAACAATGGCCCTGATGGGCGGTTTCGCTAGAATAGGCAATAATGAGATAACCATTTTAGTAAATGATGTGGAGAGGGGTAGTGACATTGATCCGCAAGAAGCTCAGCAAACTCTTGAAATAGCTGAAGCTAACTTGAGTAAAGCTGAAGGCAAAAGACAAACAATTGAGGCGAATTTAGCTCTCAGACGAGCTAGGACGCGAGTAGAGGCTATCAATGCAATTTCTTAACTAGTTTGGTGCGTCCGAATAATCAAAAGAGGTTCTGGTTAGACCCCCTATTTTGGTTTTGCCGATAGAATAGAATCCAGTTGAATCGGATTCTGATGCAACAAAAAAAATAAAAGAAAATAAAAGAAATTCATTCATATTCATTCATATAGAATACAGAATACGAATAGAATACGAATAGAATAGTGGGGGTATGGAAAAGATAACAAATCAATAAAAAAGGAAAGTGGGTAGAAATATTAGATACCGCAATCAATGGTATCTAATAAGTTCTACCTACTATTGGATTTGAACCAATGACTCCTGCCGTATGAAAGCAATACTCTAACCACTGGGTTAAGTAGGTCATTTATCATCACAAAGAGAAACAAAAGGAACCTGTCACATTGATGGATTATAGATAGAATCTTACTTATAAGCAATACTTATCCTTGTAAGCAATACTTATCCTTGACAGGAAACAGATCAGAAGCTTGTCTTTGTCGGATTGTCTTTGTCGGATCATGAAATATTCATCTTGACAAGAAATTCTCTACAGATTAAAATATTTATCACAAAAACAAAGCAAGGGCTATAGCTCAGTTGGTAGAGCACCTCGTTTACACGCGCGCCAATGTTTTTTCAGGGGAGTCCATCACACAATCAACAGAATTTATCTTATTGAGATTGAGAAATCGATGTCTTACTCCATGAATTCGAGGGGACAAGAGAACAATAGCCTGACAAATATTTGATTGGTCAAATTCGGGTGCCAATCTTTTTAGGCGCCGAATAGAACCCAGCAGTGATTTGCTAATTGATAAGGTGAATACCCAGTCGATTCAATGCTAGGCAAAATGAGTATAAGGAACTCAAAAAAAAATCTCGTTTCGTCCTATGAACTTTAAGGTGTATGAAGTTTCATATTTGCCCCGCTTTGGGCAGAGCGATAGAGACTCCATTTCACTTAGGTTGATCTAGACCGTAGGCAGACCTACGTCAAGGTAACTCTTCTTTGAAACACTTTGGTATTGCTTCTGGATCAAAATAAAATAATGAATCAGAGCATGTGGAGCCATCTCGTTATCTTTCTGTCAAGAAAAAATATGGCGGATTCGCTGATATTTATATCAGTTGATGAAAGAGCCCAATGCAAAAAAAAATGCATGTTGGGTCTTTGAAACAGTTCGAATCATTTCGATAATAATAAGTTGGATCTGTTTTACCGAGAAGGTCTACGGTTCGAGTCCGTATAGCCCTAATTGTTAATGAATTTGAAATTCAAAAAAAAATCTATTTGTATAGAGAGTATATCATTTACTCATTATTGTTTGTTATTTTAGGTGGACGGTGGGTTTCTCCATCGAGAATCATTCCCGCATGCCCGCTCACAGGGATCGTTCGGAGCATGAAACTCAAAAAATGCATTTCAATGGACCCAATCAATCGGTATTTTTCCAATTTTGGATAAACAAACCCATTATTCTTCTCTTCATTCATTTTCGGGCGTGAATTGAATTACATACGAATTCTTTTTTTTGTTTTTTCCTACCCACGATAAAAGAGTTCGTGATACTCCATTTCTTTGGTCTACCTAATCCAAGTGAATTTTTTCAGTCAAAATCATGACATGAGCCCGGCAAAAAACTCCAATCCACCCCAACCCAATTGCTCATCATTCCAAATTCCAATTCTACCGATGCTGATCAAGAAGTTTGGAGAACTTGGACGAGTTAGGAATCCCCAGACCCATCGCCCTTTTTTGCAGAAGAACAAAAAAACTCCAACTCATAGAAATAGAAAGATGCGCAAACACTAATGGATTTAGGAACAACTCAGATTATATCTGAATCAATGAGTTGGGTTGTTTTGGGATTTGGTCTGTCGAATCGTTCTCTAACGCGCAATTCTATTAGAAGTATCTTATTTAGAAGTATCTTATATGGATTACTTACAATTCGGCTGACTTTAGCACTGTGCTGTACTCCGTTGTGTGGGTTTGCTTCCATTTTTTTTTTTACTGATATGAAGGGGTCTTACTTTATTTTTCTTACTTTATTTTATGGTCTTTATTTTATGGGCTTATAGGTGTTTGTTATTCGATTAACAAGTATTTCCAGTGATTTCGGGTCTGTTTTGAGTACTAGTACTAAAGCTCGGCTCGGGATTTGGAATGATTTTTTCGCGATTTCGAGCTCTAATTCTATTTTTTTGGGGGGGGTGCAGTCAAGATAGTACAGGGTCAAAGCCTGTAATTGAGGGATAGGAACTATGCGTTGTTAGTTATATGTAAAGGTTCCTCACAATTCAACGTATTGAATCCAATCTATTAAGTCTAGGACTAGAACAGGAAGAGATAATAATCGAGTCGGTCAATGTATTCTGTTTCTCTATCTAATTAATAGAAGATTCTTTCTTCTATCTGAATCTTAATGAAAAGAATATACCAATAAAATTGGAGTTTATTATATTGATATCAATATTGATATCATATTCATTTTGTTTTTTTTTTCAAATTTCACATCACATAATCGAATTTCATATAACATATAAAAAATGCATATTGCATATTCAATATATATATTTCTGATATAGAATTCGATTATGTCTTAAGTCTGAATCTTTTAGAATGAATCTTCTAGAATGCTTCTAGAATGTATGATTCTAAACTATCTAAACTATAACTATATAATATATGATTCTAAAATCAATCAAACTGAATCTAAATGAAATAGAAATTCAAAGAAAATTGAACTAAAATAAAGAAAAGATCAAAAAAGAGAAAATAAGACATATCATATAATATATATATAATATAGATAATAAATATATTATATATATTATATATATAATTATATGTATATAAACTGTATATATATTACATGTATATAAAATGTATATTATATAAGAAATATTATGTATATTATATTATGTATTATATTATGTATATTATATTATGTATATATTGTGTATATTATGTATATATATTGTGTATATTGTATATTATGTATTATATTATGTATATAAATATTATGTTATGTATATAAATATTATGTATATAAATAATAATTATGTAATGTATATATATATAAATAAATGTAATGTATATATATATAAATAAATGTAATGTATATAAATAATAATTAATATTAAAATATAAATTTAATATTAAATATTAAAATATAAATAATAATTTTTATTAAAAATTATTAAAAATGGATATTAATAGGAATTCTATTATAGGATCTATTATAGGATACTATTATAGGATCTATTATAGGATAATAGATAATATAAGAGATTCTAATATGTATATCTAATATGTATAATTTATGTATAATTCTAATCTGTTAGAATATATATAATCTGTTAGAATATATATAATCTGTTAGAATATAATATAAATAAAATATTATTATTATTCATTGTGCTTATAATTATATTAATCATATTATGAATAAGAACAATAATGAATAAGTTATGAATAAGAACAATAAAATAAAAAGAATAAGAGAAAAGAAAATAGAATATAAAAAAGAAAATCGAAATCAAAAAGAAAAAAAAAAAAAAAAATAAACAAAACAAAAAGCAAAGAATTCTTTTTTTTATTTGAATGCTTTCTCTTTAGAGAGAACCCGAGGCAAGATGAAAGCGAAAGAGTTTTATTTGCATTGCATAAGAGCATATCATAAAGAATATGATATGTCTATATCATATCGAAATAGAATCTAAAATCGAATCGAAGAAAGTCTAAATAGGATTCCTTTCGATCGAAAAATCTTGAAATGAGACATAACCCACAACAAAAAAAGAAAACTGAGCAATTCGATCAAAATGAATTGTTATTTCGCCTAAACGATTATGGATCAATTCTAAATTCCAATTTGAA
>JAYMFD010002528.1:12500-15000 GCA_035771175.1 Paratinospora sagittata | reverse complement strand
TTATAGTAATATTAATTGTTATTTGTTAGATTGTAGAATATTCTATTCATTCGAACTTCTATTCCACTCTTTACTTTATATATTCATATTTCTTATGAATAACTAATAGCTAAGAGCCCGGTAGTTTACTAAATTCCTATGCACAATACAATTTCTGTTATGTGAGCCCGCTTAGCTCAGAGGTTAGAGCATCGCATTTGTAATGCGATGGTCATCGGTTCGATTCCGATAGCCGGCTTTGTTCGATTTTTTACTTTTTTTTACTTTTACATGATTGATTACATGATTGATTCAGAATGTCTCCTTTTTTTCACGGAATATTGAAATTGTTCCCCTTTTGCCAAAGGCCACTGCTCCATTATGGCGTAAGAACTTCCAACTATGAATAATGGAGCAATTCGCTCTCTACCGAACAAATCCGGAAAAGTATCCCTAACTTCCTATATAGACAAATAAAGTACGGACTATATAGACAAAAAAGTACGGATATTGATAAAATTTTTCTCATTCTTCTTTGTAGTACAGTACTTCAGTGGATCTCGCTTCGTTTATCGTTTAGTTCAGTCTGAATTTCGGTTTTTCTGTAAAATGAAATTTCAATAAAATTTAAATAAGGAGTCTTTATGTCTCGTTACCGAGGGCCTCGTTTCAAAAAAATACGCCGTCTGGGGGCTTTACCGGGACTAACTAGTAAAAGGCCTAGACCCGGAAGTGATCTTAGAAATCAATCGCGTTCCGGGAAAAGATCTCAATATCGTATTCGTCTAGAAGAAAAACAAAAATTGCGTTTTCATTATGGTCTAACGGAGCGACAATTACTTAAATACGTTCGTATCGCTGGAAAAGCCAAAGGGTCAACAGGTCAGATTTTACTACAATTACTTGAAATGCGTTTGGATAACATCCTTTTTCGATTGGGTATGGCTTCGACCATTCCCGGAGCCCGGCAATTAGTTAACCATAGGCATATTTTAATTAATGGCCATATAGTAGATATACCAAGTTATCGTTGTAAACCACGAGATATTATTACGACAAGGGATGAACAAAAATCGAGGGCTCTGATTCAAAATTATCTTGATTCATCCCCCCATGAAGAATTGCCAAAACATTTAACTCTTCACGCATCCAAATATAAAGGAGTAGTCAATCAAATAATAGATAGTAAGTGGGTCGGTTTGAAAATAAATGAGTTGCTAGTCGTAGAATATTATTCCCGTCAGACTTGAACCGAACTAAAATAACAAAGGTTCGGAGAATTTTGTCCCCTTTTTGCCGAAGTAAATCGACCTAAGGGGCTTGATTTTTTTTTTCTTCCATTCATGTATCATAAATGCCGGGGGGGGGGTATTTTCATGCCTTAGTTGGTCATTATTCCCCGTACTTTCCATACCTCAGCAATTCAAATTAGGAATAGAGAATCCATATCAAAGAAGGGTCTAACTGTTGGGATAATGGTATCCCATTGTTATTTGATACATTGCAGTTAGTAACGTTCGTGAGTTAGGTGAGGGTACGGAGAGAGAGGGATTCGAACCCTCGGTAAACAAAAAAAGCCTACATAGCAGTTCCAATGCTACGCCTTGAACCACTCGGCCATCTCTCCTACATAATCTTAGTATTATGATCCAGAAACTGAGTGAATAGCGAGTCATTCACATTCATATTATTGTATTGCAATATTCATCTTATTGCAGTATAGATATGACCAATCGATTATTATAACTATAACTATAAATAATAACTATAACTATAAATAGAAAAAAAAAAATAGAAAATCTTTCATCAAAGAAAGATCTTCCTTCGAGGTTCGGAGGATAACAAAAATACATTTCTTTTTGTTTTGTGAAAAAAAAAGGATATATCTATTCATTTTGTCAAGATGATGATTCCGCCCTTTTCTTTTCTGATATTTATACCTATACCGGATTAAACCAATGAATTGGAACAAATCGACTGATGAATCCATATTTTCTATTATGGTTCCATGGGAATTCAAAAATCCCGTTCCATTTTCAGATTTCTCAACAAAAACTCCTTACCCCAACCCCCAAGATCTATTCCAAATTCATGAATCATACATGGGGATTTGTACATTTCGATTGTATGGTGTATACACGCTATGCACACAAAATAACGCTATGCACACAAAATAGATGGTGATTCTATTTTGATCATAGAATGTTTGATCCTAGAATGATTATTCGATTCTTTATTACTCTTTGGATTTGGGTCATAATCCAATCCAAATTTCTCCAAATTTCTAGAGTTATCATAATCCGTAGGAAAAATCCCCCGATTCTTCCACTTCGATGAAATAGTTCCGTTCATTGGTATACTACTAGATTTGAATGAAATCCAATCGGATTCAAATATTTTCTATTGATCCCTTTCAAAGAGGAACAATGTGGGTGGAGGGTTCGCATCTTTTTTTTTAGAACGAGCCTGTTTTTATGCGATTTCGTACTGTACAATTTCTTTATTTTGTTTGTGGGATTAT